>JABFEP010000795.1:0-29387 GCA_013618265.1 Fusarium albidum
CCCCCCCCCCCCCCCCCCCCTAGAGTCCATAAATCCCAAATGCGATGCGGAAACCCACTCAAAACTCCGATTAAATGGGTATGTCGAAGATGTCATCATTATCGTGGTAGGCGTATCGGCCAAGCCAAACACTGGGCTTGCCCTGCTAACATTACTTCAACCCAAACATGGTTCGGGTGCGAGACTTGCTGCGAGCCTTCTTTTTGTCCTTTCTAGATGTGCCTGTGTCGTCATCATCATCGTACTTGGCTTTGTGAATCCTATTGCCCAGTGTGTGAGCCTTCTTCCATCAAGAGGTATAAGTAGGCATGATTCGCGAATAGACGTACCAGCTGTTTCCGACCATGCTCATGCCCTTGGCCTCGGCCATGCGATAAAACTTGGCGCTTTTCTTCAGATTCTTCTTGCAGCCGATTCCCTGCGCATAGCAGAATCCAGCCTCGGCTAGAGCATCGACATCGCCCCAGTCTAGTATTTGAGTTAGCATTTGCTTCGTCAGCCGCTGGGATAGTAACACTTACTGCCAGCGATCTCAAAACACCGTAGTGCTAGCGACTTGTCCTGCTCGATTCCCCATCCGTTCATGTGGCTGACGCCCAGCTCGTAAATGCTGAGAGCGAATTGAGCTTTCCGGGTCCTTCTCTCGACAACGTCGACATGTTTCCCTTCTTTCACCTGACCCTCGTCGTCCGCGATCTCGACACTAGCGTATTCAGCGGCTTTCCTGAGCCACTCGACACCCTCCTTCTGATTTGCTCGCATACCCCATCCATGACGACAGGCCAGGGCGTATAACAGCATTGCAGTGGGGTTGTTTGACCTGGCTGCGTATCGGAGGTGATATGTCGACTCCTTCAGCGACCCATTCTCGTGACACTCGATTCCCTTGGCCAGGTGCTCCTCCGCGGACATCTCCGAGGCGGTAAGTGCCACAGAGCGAGCCGTAGGAGGCGGTCGGATCGTGCTGGCTGTGTCACTAGTAGTTGTGGAAACAGGAGTTCTTCCGCGACCCCTGGGCGTATCTTCTGACGATCGCGCCTCATCCACCGAGGGCTTGCCAGGATATGAGAATAGTTGCGGCGTAGGCGGAGCTGAAGTCTCCGAGTTCACCTTTCGAAGTTCTATTGAGGGCCTTGTCAATGGGCTAGTAGGGTTCGTGACATCGTCTGGGACGAGCTTTGCGGACGAGCTTGACGGGCGAGTAGGAGGCGAGGGAGGTGGGTCGGCATGGATGCGCTGGACATTGCTGGGAGGAACAATAGGCTGCTCCCACTGATAGGAAGCTTGCGTTGGGTGCTCAGAGGGCTCGGCTCGCTGTATAGTCTTCCCTCTGGGCAACGAAAATTTGGAGTAGATGTAGGATGGCGCGCCTTTGTCTTCTGCTTGGTGCTCGAGGAAGGCCTCGCTGTGCATGCTCACTGGAGTGTGGGCCGAGTCATCAGCCAAAATGAATGAGGGCTGGCTATCAGAGGAGGCTTGTCTCAAAGGTGAGTCCATACCAGGCGTGCCGGACCTGCTCAGAGGTCTCGAGAAGTTGAAGGACGGCCGCGGAAGAGCGGAAGACTCTGAGCCCACGGAGGGCGATCTTCGGAACGAGCCGATGGCGGGGGACGTCATGGCACTGGTGAAGGCGGTACTTCCAGATGACAGCTTCCGAGGAGGGAGAGAATGGAATGAACCAGCCATGTTGCCAGAACCCTCTTCGTCGGTGGGCAAGAGCGGAGAAGATACGATGCTAGAAGGTCTTCTGGGAAACAGGGCCTGAGGGGGGGCGAGCCCAAGTTCGTCAAACGAATGCTGCTTAATCTTCTCTGGTGAACCACTGACAGAACCACTGATGGATCCGCTTGGTCGGGGGGGAGAGGGCAAAGAGGGGAGGTCTTCTTTTTGAGGTGGCGGCGTTCCGGCCCGCTTCTCATGTTGCGATTGAGTGTCGCTATGCAACGGCGACGGAGAGCGTTCTCTCCTCGCGCCGAAGAAGGGGTCGGTCTCGTCGATATGGTTCAGCCGGCGACCTCGAGACGGATCCCGAGGAGGTACCGCGGGAGGCACGTCGGGAATGTTTTCATCTGGAGTAGGCGGTATCCGACTCATTCGTGGATGCATCGATACTGGGCGTTCAGCGTCGTCGCTGAAGGCATCCTCCACCTCAGTCCTCATCCCAAGGCCAGAAGAAGGACGGCCGGGTTGGTCACCGGCGTCAGAGCCCGAATCTTGTGACATGGATCGAAAGTACTCGGATCGGCCCTGGACAATGAGAGGGCTCTCGACGGTCAACGGAGGCAGGCGGCTCATCCTGTTGCCCTCTTTAGCACTTTCTTGCAATTGCCTGGCGAGCATCCTGCTCTGTAAGGCAAAGGCATCCAATGGGGACAGTTCCGGGGGCACTTCGCCGGCGACATGGAGGCGAGGTGAGCGCAGAGGTTTGGATACAGTGGAGAGGTTCGAATGTTGCGACTCGGATCGCAAGTCCAACAAGGACGGTCGTGTCGACATGGTGGTCGCTTCGAAAGTCGGCTTTATCCGTCTAGACTAGTTTCCATGCAGAGCCGGGGAGATGGAGAAATTGAGCGGTTCCTTTGTTTGTTTCCCGACGACGGCAATGCAATTGTCCCTCCCAGACTCTTCGCCCAAGTCCAGAATATTATGTTCAGGTTGTCGAGGTGGCTTGCGCTTTCAGGCGGCCGACTCGACGGTGGTGTGTCGCAGCGCCAGACCCGCCTTGGAGTCGATTAAGAGAACAGCAGCCAAATGGTCGCAGAAAACAGCCCGCCAGCTGAGAGCGAATAATAAATTGATCAAGCCGAAAATTCTTCAGTGCGGTGGCGGATGACAAAGAATGAACGACGGGCGGCCGACGTCAGGAACGTCAAGTTGAGCGAGAGCGACGACAGCCAAGGAGTGATCGGCGGCGGGAGAGAGATGTTGCGTTGACCGCGTTGTTGCGACTTGTCCGTCCCAACTAGATATGTTCGGCGGCAGAAGAAGTTGAAACGAGCGACGGGCTGTGGTGCATCCAGGAAATCAGGGACAGGAAGAACTCGAGGTCGAACGGCGATGGGCCTGCGCCAGACAGGGCTGTGCTCTGCGTGTTGTTGACTGACTTGGTGTCGGGTCTCGGGTCTCGTGAGGTGACGGACGGGGCGACGAAGCGACGCAGAATTGCTCGACGGGCTGTCGAGGGCGCAAAGGATGTTAAGAAATGCAGAGGTGCAAGAGCGATGAAGCTAGCGCTGAGAATGATGGGCAACGGCTGTCCGGGCAGGTAGCAGGCGTTGTACGGCGTTTACAAGGAAGACAGTCGGCCGTCTCGTCCTGTGCCGGAAATGGAGGATGGATCGTGTTTGTAGTTGGGAAGTACCCAGGTTTAAAGTCTTTGGTGGGCTTGGTCTCAGTCATGGGGGATGTTGTACTTGCGGGACTACCTAAGGGACGGGAATTATTATCTACAGTACCTCGTCCAACTGGCCCCCAAGCAAGGCGCGAACAGGGAATTAATTTACCTGGGCCCTGCTGGCCTTGGGGGGGGGGTTATTAGGCCTTGGCTAATGTGCAGAAGATTGATGGTTGCAATGTGGAAAGAGTGGAGCACGAGATGATGGATCATGGATCATGGATGGATCCCTAGCGATTCAGGAGGAAGGATGCCGGATGGGGAGAGGATGCAGCGCTGTGGATGCTTTGGCGTTGTGCTGTGCAACCCTCCCGAGAGGCCATAATACCCTTGGGTGCATCTTGGTGGCGAGCACTACGTGTATCGCGGTGCATCTTGACAGGTTGTTCCTCAAGGGGGGACGTTTATTTTTGTCTGCTAGACTGAACACGATCTGATCTAGGAGCCTGATCCCTTATTAACTCGTCAAAAATAACAAACCCATGTTGATAGATATCTCTCTCCACTTTGTCGGTCTGTGCTGCTGTCCCGTCCTCGTGACTGACTCTGCCGTGCTGCGCAAGACGTTCTCAGCGCCACGGCACAGTGATGCACTGGTGCATGTCGTCTGCGCCGCCCCGTACCTGGTAGACAGGTATTATTGAAATACATGGGTGCCTAGGTAATTTGGTCAACCTCCAGCGCTGATACGAGGGGCCTGGCTGCACTATGATTTCACTCCGCCAATGCACAACGTCTGGCCGCTAGGTTAAAACCCATGACCAGAAGGAGGCGTTACTAGTAGGTAGGTAGGCAAGGCTAATTATACCTGACGTACGGAGTATGTAAATCGGTGTCGCTCCCACAACCTGTCAGTGGGGATCAGGCCCGAAGACGGAGGCATGGCCAGGTACCGACCTAGACAAGCGGGCCCCACCCCGTGTATCTGAATCCATACCCCTTCCCGTCCGGCCTATTATTGCTTGGGAAGGCAAAGGCAACTGGCTTCTCCAGGCCCAGGTCGCCGTTACATCCAATCTCGCTCGCAGTCCGTTTTCGAGAAAGGCTGGACTGACTGGACTGGCTTGAATGGACGCTGGGTAATATGCTGTAGCACAGACAAAAACGGCCAATACACCTCCATTCGGTGCGCCCTTGCAGGCACCCGCCGGCTTCCTGCACATTTCCCACGTTTCGCACACCATCACCATCTTGATCCAGCTGCCCCCCAGGGGAGTGGATGCCAAAACGATAACAACAATGCGACAAGGGTTAGACCTGTGGCCCCACCGACTCCGAGCCGTTCCAGACCCTGGTGCGGACATGGAGGGGACCTGTGGCTGCAACAGGTCCGGGGTATCACTGTGTGGTGACAGACAGTGATTTATGACAAAAGTTGTACCTACTTTGCCTCTCACTCACTGTCATGAGTTGCGCTTCCTATTCCACCCAGCAGAAGAGGGTCTAGCTTCGCAATTGGATAGGTAGCCCGATGCAAATTATTCACAATAGTACCTCCCCCCGGCCGCGGCGTCTGGCGTCTCACGCCCTGCTCGTCAAATACGGATACTCCCTCATCGCCCCTCCCCTTTCAGTTTTGTAGGGTTTCCTTCCCCTTTCATGGCCGTTCTCCGCCCCTATCAAAATATCTAGATGATTGCCACTGCCAGTGAGTGCTCTTCCGATATTTGTTTGGCTTGCTCTGGTCTGGAGCGGCGTTCCAAACGAGCCCTGCCTAATCTGCATGCTATTCTAGCCTCCGGCACTTGTCATCTCTAGTCAACATCATTTACGGATAGTTGACCGAGATCGCAATCTAAGGATAAACGACACACACGTCCTCCACGACCATTCACGTACGTACCAATGACTGTACTAGAGCAAAACGAAATATGCCGTGTTACTCCTCTGTCCAATGGCCTCTGGGCAAAGGCGGCCTGGATCGAGATGGCAATTTGTCACGACATGTTGCTGCAAGGACAGTTTTCGAATGTCCCAAGTGACGCACGCGGCTAAGGGGCCGATGGCGATCTACCGTGAATCTCAAACCAGACACTGCCATTCCTCCTCCTGGTCCAGTTTCACCACTTCATCACAACCCCCAAACTGCTTGCCTCCCATGGGTTCTGCAAAACCTCGGCGAATCCGGGGTCCTTTTTGGAACACTCGAGACATGTTGGAATAGGAGGTCGAAAAGACGGTCTCTCGAATCTTGAAATTTCGTCCATCTGACGTAGTACCTAGTCTGATGAACGGGCCAGGCACAAAGAGCCGCTTTCTCTTCTCCAACTGGTCAGGACCTGATTTCGGAGTCATTTTGAGCCTCCTCCAACAAGTCTTTAATCGACCAAGCAGCGTCAACCAATGAAACACATCCCGTCGCGGCTTTCGGCCGCCCCTTCACGCCTGCTGTCCTTCTGCGCCGAGGACGCAATGGCTTCTGCTACTGGTCGTATCCCCCCCCCCTGACCCTGACTAAATGTTTCCTAGCAACTTAGAATTTAATACCATGGAAAAGATTATGACCAATCATTTCTTTCCCTCGATGGATTATGTAGATTATTGCTGTCCTTTTGGTGCCTGTCTTCTCTTTCCACAATGAGACGGTGCCTCAAGATCAAGCTACCCCTGCCGAGGCCACGTTTTGAGGCAGCTAACCCAGTGTCCCTTTCGGCCCTGGATCATGAGACATGCCTGTCTTCTGATATGAAATTGATATGAAATTACATTGTATATTTGACCATGAATCTTCCCTTCCTCTCCCCCATCACCCCGCACACATGAAGGCACACATGGCACCTACCGTTCCTCCTGCCTTCAAAAGATATAGGTATACACATCTTCTCTCAAAATTGATATTTCAATGCTTTAGAAAACGATCCCACTATTCCAGAACGCCTTACCAGCCAATGCATATAGCACTAGTCTTTTGCAATAGTTACACTGGTTCTTTGCCCCCTTCCCTCTTTGCCGAGCCGCGCTTCTCACCGAGTGGTATGTATATACTTCCTGCTTACAGGTCCTTGGATCGCATCTTCTTGAGACGTGCTGCACCCTCGAACAGTCCTCGATCAACAGCAGCCGCCACGGTCAGGGTCCCCCCCACGATGGCGCAGAGGCCGGCAAGGAAACCACTGAAAGTCTTGGCCTTCTCCTCACGATTGATGACCTTCATGGGGGATATATCCTAGGCGCACTGTTAGCTTCCTTAGTCTGATCATGGGCTGTGATTAGATCACATGTCAAACACTCACATAGGAAAAGAAGACGCCAGGGATACCGCCGCTAGTATGCTGTCGCTCTGCATGGCCCTCGGCGGCATCGTTTCCACCAGCCAGGCTTCTCTTGTGGCTGGTTACGGAGTACTGGTGAGTCTCAACGCTGCCATCGTCCGATGCGCCGTAAGAGCCCAGGGCGGTGCTGTCGTCCTGCAAAAGGCCGGCGAATTTGAGACCCCTGCTGTCCCAGCCCAGGGGCAGGTACGAGGTGGGCACAATCTTGACAAAGTACATAAAGTTGAAGTTTGGGTCCTTGACGTCCTGGCGAGTGCCGTCGAGAGGGTTCTGGTGATGGTTGGTCCAAGGCGAGCCCTTGGTGCTGGCCTTGCGAGCGATGTTGTCGGGCAACTGGGGGCCGAAGCGGAGAGAGTGGATGATGTGGGTGAAGTCGTGCGCCTTGCCCTTGGGGGCATCCCAGTAGTTCTTGAGGTCGTGAACGTGCATATTGCCGCTGCTGAAGCTTCGACCAGGGGCGAAATGGAAGTTACCAACAACCTTGTTCACACGCAGGCCGCCCTCGATGCGGCAACCCTCCTCGCGCTGCGAGTCCAGTTTCTCGGCATAGTGCTCGCGCTCACACTGCTCGACTCCCTCACCACGACCAAAGGCCCAGGAGGCTTGGGCGTATGCTTCACGAACCTCGTCACAGGTCTGGCAGCAACCAGCCTTGCGGCCGTTGGCTGGCGGCTGGGCGCCGTAGCAGCCACCGCAGTAGGAGGGGTCGAGGTGGTCGGCAGAGTCGTCGTGGAGGGAAAGGGACTTGGAGTCGATATCGCCGCCGCCCTGGGATTGGGGCCGCAGGCGGACCTTGGTAACACCGTGCATGACGCCGTGTTGCTGCTCGCCGGAGACATCCATGACATCAAGGGTCAGAAGCTCGCAGGGCATCTTGGGAAAAGTGATGTTGAGATGTATCTCCATCCGCTCTCCTATAAACCAGAATACTGTCAGCCAGGCCGGCAACAGCAAGCTGCATAGGGAGAGCGGTTGCGCTCCCCTCTCCAGGCGTACGGGCGCCGTCCCTTACCTCGTCCTTTGTCCACGATCAACTCGGGGTGTATCTCGACCCGGCGGTAGTCCGCCCATTCACCCCAGGCCAGAAAGATGACGACGAGCAGCGACACAATGGTGACAATGCCGCCGCTCGTGGTTCGGATTCGCGCCTCATCTACCGTCTTGGTGAAGGCATCAAGCCTCGTAAATCTCGATTTCGGAGGCATGTTGGGCAGGACGCGACACTGATAGCGACGTAATCCAGATGTACCGTTGCGATGGTTGATGCGACACGGCCGGTTCACCCAAACGGCAGTTGAAAGGAGAGAAAGTTGAGGAGCAATAAAAAAGTGGCAAGCAAGAGAGGGATTAGATACCAAGAATGAGAGACAGCATTCGTCAAGGCTGGTTTCGGACCGGCACCTCGAAATCGAGCAAAGCCAAGCAATGAGAGAATAGGAAGCCCGTCAGTTTCTATTCTTACATTTCTTAAAGGCCACCTTTTTCCAACTGCGGCTGACTCTCTCTTGGTTCAACCTTAGCTTGGGACCCCTGGAAGGCAGGTGGGGCCGCCCGCCTCGATATTGCGAATTACGCTAGGCCGAAGCCGGCCTAGTGACGTGCCTGGATCTGGTCTCGGAAAATCACCGGTTTCCAATGGGGCCTGCCATCTGCATTGGAAGCTAGCTCTCAGCCTGCTGCAGGGAGATCCACCAAAGCATTCACAAGGCTGAGAAATTCCGACTTGTCCAACTTCCTGCTTGAACATTTGCAACTTTGTTTTAGGAGGTGATTTCCAATATATTCGCCGCCATCTTCAAATATCGTCCGTCGGTCTATTTCTACATCATCTGAAATTCATTGCCGCTAAGAGAATTCCCTCTCTTGAGTCGCGAGAAATACTTCCTTCGATACAAAGCTTCTCTGCTGTGCTACCGGGGTCGCAGTCAACAGTCACCATGTCGACGAGGCCGCCCTCCCGCGTCGTATTCGTGGGAAACATCCCATATGGTATGTTGCATCACCAGCTTCACTCAAACCCTTGACTTCTCCAGTCTGACTCGCATGCTAGGCCTCACCGAAGAGCAGATCACCGACATCTTCAGCAGCGCTGGAAAGGTGGAACGGTTCCGCCTCGTATACGACTCAGAGACCGGACGGCCAAAGGGCTTTGGCTTTGCCGACTATCCCGATACTGGTACGGCTTTCTATAAACCTATCTGCACTATCTAACCGGACTCCAGATTCCGCCTCTTCGGCTGTCCGCAACCTGAACGACTATGAGATTATGGGCAGAAAGCTTCGCGTCGACTTTTCCAACGAGCAGAAGAGCAGCGACGATGACAAGGACCAGGTAATTAGCGTCGACTGTGGCATTGCACTCGTGGCCTAACCATTGTTGTCCAGGGCAGCTCAGGCTACAACGCACACGGCTCTAATGGTGCCGGTCCCAACTACAGCAGTCAGTCCAGCACCTTGCCTCCCTTACCCGCAGGAAAGGAGCTTCCACCGGGCGTCACCTGCACCGATGCCATCTCCCGTACCCTCGAAACCCTTCCGCCGCCGCAGCTGCTGGATATTCTCGTCCAAATGAAGACTCTCGCGACATCCGAACCCCACCGAGCCACCGAGCTTCTCCAGCAAGCACCACAGCTGGCTTATGCTGTATTCCAGGCTCTTCTTCTCATGGGCCTTGTCTCCCCCGAAGCAATCCAGTCGGTGGTTGAGCCAGGAGCACCTGCACCGGCTGCCTACCCGCCCGCTCCCATGCCTGGCTTCCCCGGAGCGAGTAACACCCCTCCAGTTGCCGGCATGCCGTATCAGGCGCCTCCCCAGCCCTACGGCGCTCCTGCTGCCGCCCCGGCGCCGGCCGCCCAGGATCCTGATGCTCTGATGCGGGCGGTCATGGAACTTCCCCAGTCGCAGATCGACATGCTTCCTGAGGCTGAGAGACAACAGATCTTGGCCCTGCGGGCTACTTTTGCTGGCCAACGGAGGTGATCAAGCTTACTCCCAAGCAGAACTTCCACCTCTGAAGTGCCAGGCAATCAAGCCGGGGAGCTCGTCCCACAGCATCTCATATCATTGGAACGGCCAGAGTTTGGGCTTGTCAGGCGTTCGGCGCTGGAAAATTGGGCATTTGCATTACGTGAAGTAGCAGGAAAGCGAGTCTTCCAACACAAACTACAAAACAAGGAATCAGAGCTGGAGGGAGTGTCAGGCCCCCCAGCGGGTGACATGCACTGCTCTGTGTCGGCATCACCGTGTTCAATACGATGGTGCAAAGACGATCGCTTTTTAAAACTGACAGTAACGATTGCGCCCTGTGTATAGCAGGAACGACACTGTAGTCATGACCAGATACTCTGTAACTTATACCCCCAAGGGTTGACACATACATTCGATCATGAACAAAGTGAGATCAAAAGTTTCCTGTTCGTGGTCAAATTCACTGATCGTCGTAACAAAAGCAAACTTGGTTCCTTTCGGGTATCGAAAGAATCTGCAGTCATGATATATGGTAGCTGTACCTACTATGAAGATGTTATCCAGGAAGGGTTGAGCGTATGGGGTAGTGAGGAGACATGTTGGATGCAGACATCAATTCAACATGGCCTCTCATTTTAGCGTATTGTTATTTCTTCGAAATGTACCGATGGATTCATGACAAGCTTAGACTGGATGTGATGGATTAAGTATTCTTTATTTCTCTCGCTCTCGCCACCAACGCTGGGTATATGCATCTTAGTTAACCACCTCCTAGACAAAGGAATGAAAAAAGAAGAATGTAAAAGGGTGTTGCAATGATTGCCCCACCAATCGCCGAGGCGTGGTTCAGCTGGTACCTACCAGCCGCAGTTTTAATATGATCGCCTACACAATATTGTAGACCCTCTTAGCAATCATGAAGCATGCCACTCCGAAGAATATCAGACCAGCAGTGATCCAGGCGAACCAGACAAGATCGCCCTCGTACTCTTGGCCTGGCACCCAGACGTTCATGCCCCACAGGCCGGTGATGATGTTCATGGGGAGGACGATGGTTCCCAGGACTGTGAGCTTGCCTAGGACGTCGGCCGTCTGTTCCTGGCGCTCATTCATGCGGATGTTGATCTGCGCGAGGTAGTTGCCATGAGATCGGGCGAGTATCCTGCACTTGTTATTAGCAACATGGCCCAGATCTGCGTGCATAGTGCTTACTTTTCGTAATGGCCGAGGTTCGCAGTCATGGTCACAATGTGATCCTGAATGTCACCAAGGTACAGGCCAATCTCGGATCGGGGGGCCACCTCCCATCGCTCGTTGCAACGCTTTGCAAATCCCTTGATGACGTCCGCTTTGTTCCCTAGCAACCGATAAAGGCTCATTACCCTCTTCCTACAGTCGCCTACACGCCGAAGCATGTCAATACCCGGATCCGAGGTAGTGACTGCGTCGTCGGCCTTCGACTTGTCTTCCTTCAGCCGCTTGTCGGCAGACGAGTGCAACTTCAAAATGACGTCGTCGATCTCGTCCACTTCATCCTCGATGTTCTGTATTAGCGGCTGGAAGACATCGGTAATATCATCAATGATGGCATATGAAATCCAGTCGGATGACAAGATTAGATAGTCTCGTAGTTGACGGATCCGACGACGGACGTTGGCAGGATGCGGTGTCTTGGAGAAGTGGAAACTCAGGACGCCTTCTCGAAACACGACGACATACATATCAACAGGCTCCAGGAAGTTCTCGCTGTTGTTGTCCTGATCGAAAGACCTGTAGTTAACGAAATAGTAGTGTCGGAATAGTTCGACCTTCTCACGGGCCTCCTGAAGCATGATGTCTTCCGCCGTGAGCGGATGGATGCCAAAGGCCTTGGAGATGACCTTCATCTCAGGCTCGGTAGGGCAGAGAACATCGAGCCACCACACCGGCCGGTCGCCATACCTGATCATCTTCTCATTGGACTTTTCAGCGGGGACCCGAGAGACGTGCAACAAGCTGCCATCCGCGGATTTATGGCCGGCAGGAGTGGCGTGCCCAGATTCGCTCCTCGAAGCTGCGTGCGCTGGATGATCCTTTGGTGGCGAAGTAGCCCCTTCGCGCTTGGTCTCGACCGGGCCACGGGCGGTTGACATTGACGGCTGTCGCGTAGGAATCCTCGACTCTCCCTCCGTGCCCATACTTTGGTTGCGTGGCTTGGTGGGTAAGGAGACGGGGTCCAGGTCCTCTTCATCACTCTCGTCATCCGACAGGATTCTCGGATCCGGAACGAAGAGTTCTCGAAAGCCCCCGCCAGGCTGAACAAGCTCGGAAATGGTCTGGCTGTGGATCGTGCTCTGAAACTCCTCGTTGAAATACGTGAACCTGTACGGTGACTCCTCGTCTGTCTGAAACCATCCTTTGCGTACGGGGCGAAGTCGTCCGTTGATGAGCTGCGGCTCGGTGATTCTCTTGACGCGGCGCTCTTCAGTTCGATCCTCTTTTTCCATATGGCTCCATTCCTCCAGAATAGACAGGTCAGGCCACTGGCCACGGCGTCTGCGCGTTCTGTATTGACGAGGTTCCTGAGTTCTTGATTGCGCGTCATCGTCGCCGATCTCGGACATGCCAGGGCCAGGGAAGCAAACGTCCTGTTCAGCCTCGGTTGCCCGTCGCCGGCCAAACTCAGATCTGCCCTCTCTTAGAACACTTCCAACGTCGGACAGGCCGTCAATTTCGCCGAGCAAGCGGTGTGGGGAGTCGTCGCGAACGCCGTCAAACTCGTCTCGTATCATGACATCCCCAAAACTGAGCTCGATGCGATCGGCGGCGCCAAAAGTGGGAGAACCGGGCATGGAAGGAGGATGATTGACATCATAGCGGTCCTTAGCACCAGATGAAGTTCCCAAGCGTGTCGTTGAAGACTTGTTGGAAGGCCGACGGCTTCGGCTTCGATTTGACCTACTATCGCTTGCACCATAGCCAGAGGGGCCTGTCTGTGAGCCTCGGAATCTCGTCTCGCCTAGTAAAGGAGCCGATTCGTCCCATTGTGTAGGCTCTACATGCTCTTCCTCGGCGGAAACGGCTGGAATCGATCGTAAGCGATTGCCACCTGGGCCGGTGAAGGGAGAGGCTGGGCCTTGGGGCGGAAGTGTCGATGCTCGTCTGGGACGCAGTGGCTGGTGAGCCCTAACAAGCTTGGTTAACTAGGTCCTTGGTGTGAAAGGGGCCATGCCGCTGAGAAGCTTACCGATGGTCCAAGAGCGCTTCGCTGTCGATGCTTGTGCCGCTCAGATTGGCGTTTGGAAGATTGAAGAAGCCGTCCCCGGATCCCTGCTCGCTCCCGTCATGGTCGTCGTCATCCAAGGCCGCAAAACTTTTTCTGCGTGCTCGCTTCTTCTTGCCTCCGCGATGACCCTTCCTCTTTCTTGCCTTGGGGCGGCCGTTCAAGGCCGAATTGGATGCTGAAGCTTCTTGTTGCTGGCTGGCATTGGAAGTCGGAGGAGCTGGTAATCTAGGCGTATTTGGACTTGTTAGGTTGGCAAAGGGATTGTTGGACATTGTGACGAGTTTCGGTTAAAAGTGACTGTAATCCAAAACAGAGTGAAGAAAATGAAAAGAGGGCAAAAAGCTATGGGTGGCGGGATGCTTCTTAGAAAGGTACAGTAGTCATGGAATGAAGGAGGTGTTGCGACAGCCACCAAGCCGCAGATCAATGATGATGTCAGCTATCCATTTGCAGGGCGCCTGCCTGAACAACGCATTGGCTAGGAGGCTCTTGACCGGGGTTCCCACTAACGGACCACTAAATTATACAGAAGGTTTGACTTTGGTAACCTGCAGCAACCTATGACACTCACAGCTGTGGAATTGATGCATTCAATGCCCCAGGGCGGGGAACGGCCCGGGGGGATGAAAGTTGGGTTAACCTGGTAGCGTGCCGTACAACGCCCAAGAGTCTGCGACGTTAAAATCTGCTATATTCGTACTTTCTGCCACCGAGGCCCTTCTCAATATCGGTAAAGCTTAGGAGTTGAGAAGTGTATTCTTTATGATAGATAGTGATTGGATTCTAAGTAGATTACCTAGATAATTAGGTATCAATTAGGTATCATAATTGTAGTCATACTATGTGGCCTATGCATATGAATGAACATCGCAGACCCCTGGGGGCTGTACGTAGTTCACGGGTGAGGGTACGAGGGATTGACGGATGATGGGCTTTGAAACGTCAATGTCCAAAGCTAAAACGTTAGATGGATGCGGCACAGCATTTTTATTGCCGAGATTTTCGGCCCTTGTTTTTACCCTATTGCAAGCGTACGGATACAGTATGCGTAGATAGTACTTGTCTCTGGTATCTACGGAGTAGCTTCATGCAAGCCATCTGGTTCACAAGCTACTGGGGCGTCGGCCACCTCCGGGTTTGCAAGGGAGGTCCGAATTCGGTTGGGCATGCCACCCATTGCTCGTTGAATTGAATGACCTAGAAAATTAGGTCGCCCATAAAGTCTTCAGGAACCTGCACAAGAATTGATCCAGTTCCTTGACCGCGGTATATCCTTCCAGCGAGGTCTGATTGGTTAGAGATCTGGCACTCATATGTCAGGGGAATTTGGAAGAAACACTTCATTAGGCGCAGTGGCACGCGAAGGACAATAAGTGAAAGCTCCCTGTTGAAGTCTTGAAAACCATCTGATAAAGTTGTTCCGTCTGGGGGTATACGCTGCAGCCAACTTTTGTCTATCCTTCAAACCCACATTAAGCAACGTCCACAGCCTGTGCTGGCGACGGGCCAAAATCCCACAGCTTGACAAACAAGCTGTCCGGCTCAGCCTCAGATCCCTCATTCCGCATAAAGACCTTTTTGGGGATGTGGAACTCGACCACCGGCGCCTTCTTGACATCCTTTGACATTTCCGCCTCGAGAAGCTACCCGAGTTTGTTAGCGCATTATCCACTACCTGGAGGGTAGCACACAAAACTTACAGTGGCATACGAATGATCAAGAAAGTCCTCGATATTGTATGAGTGCTTGGTGAACTGCTCAGAAATAATCTTGGTGATGGTTGCGACGTTGGGGTGGTAGTGGGACTGAAGCTGCACAAGCTCCCAGAGACAGCTGTCGATGGCCTGGGTCCCCATCGGGTCTGTTTCCTCCGGGAGGAACGGATCTTCGGCGCCGTCTTCCTCCATGTGCTTCTTGGCCTCTGGATCTAGCGTCTCTCGGTGGATCATGAAGGTGCACGTCGGGTGGCGCTTGAGCAGGTTGTAGATCCAGGGGGTCAGGAAGACAATGGCGCTGGGGGGGGCGTTCAATGCGAGCCTGGCGAGGCGCTTGATGAAGCTAGCGACCAGCGCAGCGGGCAGATGTGTCGATGCAAGGAAGTTGTCCAGGAGACGGAAGAACCTGGATCGGTGCTTGGAGTGAAGGATGTCGCGGTCGAGGAGGGAGTAGAGCTTGGAGTAGAAGGACGGGTAGTCCAGGTTTCGCTCGGAGATCAGGTAGAATACGCCAGAGAGGGCTAGCAGGGACATGGAACCGCCGGTGTTGTACGAGTCGGTTAAGAAGTCGGAGAGTAGCTCGGGCTTTGTGAACCAGGGTGCAATCACACTCGAGATGATGTTTAGGATGCGCTTCCGCTGCTCCTTTTGGTCGACGAGCGTCATCAGAGCAAGCCACGCCTCCTGGCCCTGCCTCTTGTGCTTGTTGATATTGCGGAGAGGGTGGGCCTTCTTCTTTGGCCGGGGCACATAGAAGTCCTCAAGCTCTTCAGCGGATTCTGGAACACCATCCAGGGCGGATAAGAGCCCAAAGCATCGATCAAAGAACTCCGGAGCCGTGCGGCCCTCTGATTGTGTTCCCACGGCATGCCTAAAAAGAGAAAATCAGCCGAGAACGTTGCTATCAAGTCGGTGGTGCATCACTTACGTGACTGAGTTGAAGGTGTAGTAACGAATATCGTCGTATTGCTCGGCAAACTCCTGGACAAAAGCCATCGTGACATCCTCGCTATCGCTCGCAAGCAAAGCCGACACAATCTCACGAAGGAAAGCCCGAGGGAAAGTGTACTCGTCCTTGTCGTAGAGGAATTCACCTTCGGCTTTGAGGGTCTTCATGCACAGCGTCAGAGCAGTCATGGCCAGCTCTTCGTCTTGGAGCATGGTGACCAGAGTCCTCTTGAACTCGCCAAACTTCTCCTTCAGCCAGCCCACAACAACCAGGTCCCTCTCAGAGAGGCTCTTCTTGGGAACAAGGGCCCCCTGGGCGAGCAATCGCACAAAGACACGGCAGAGTGCCACCGTCGCTAGCATGCTCTCGGGCTCGCCCGTTCTGAAATCGTTTGCCGAGCTCAGCAACACGGCGATGTCGTTGTAATTCTTCCTCGACTCCAAGATGCCCTGCTCCAGCAACAGGATCCTGGCGCTGGGATCCTCGGATTCATCGCTGGCACTTGAAGAGGACCTGCGTCGCTTGGTTGGCTTCTCATGAGTTGAGGACCTCTTGCGCTTGGAGCGCTCTGCAGAGGCGTCCTTTGGCATTTTCGAGGAGACTGTCGGAAAATAAAGAGGAAGGACGCCCTCAGGTAATAGATTATAAAGAGGACGGGTTGGATGAAATTCCGGATATCGAGACAAGTTCACTCATCAGTGAAGTTCAGTCAAGGCGAAAAACCATGAAAGCTTTATCTGGATGTAGAAAATTTGACCAATCAGGGTCTCAGGGGCCGCCCAGACCTTACTCCCGGCAAAATACCGGACGCCGGGCCAGATCCCCCCAGCAAGCTGCCGCGATTTAGAGGTCACGTGTCTCTGATTGTTGCCGAGCTAGCGCGATAAAACCTCAACCTCACATCCAGCTCTCCGATCAACGACAAAGTCCGAAGATAACCCCCCCCCCCCCCATCACGAACCATCTCACAATGGCGTCACGCTTGGCCCGAAGCGCCGTCGGTACGTCCTGCAACCTCGCATGGCCCGATTCCAAGCCAATTCCACCCCAATTGGCCCGCGACTCTGACCTCTCTCCCTGATACAAATAGGCGCTCCCCTCCTCCGACCCGTCCTCGCCCGCCGAGCCGCCCCTGCCATCTCCGCCGCCGCCGTGCGATACAACAGCAACGTGCCCGCCGAGGATCCCAAGAAGAAGGCCCAGAGCATCATCGATGCCCTCCCTGGCAGCAGCCTGCTGAGCAAGAGCGCCATCCTGAGCTCCGCTGCCGGTCTCTCCATCTACGCCATCAGCAATGAGTACTACGTCATGAACGAGGAGACCATCATCGCCATCTGCCTGCTCTCCGTCTGGGGCGGTCTGATCAAGTACGGTGGCCCCGCCTACAAGGAGTGGGCCGAGGCGCAGAACGCCAAGATCAAGAACATCCTCAACAGCGCCCGTGCCGACCACACCGAGGCCGTCAAGGGCCGCATTGAGGACGTCAAGCAGATGAGCAGCGTCGTCGAGATCACCAAGAACCTGTTCGAGGTTTCCAAGGTAAGATTCCGACATGACCGACGGATCTCATCCCCCTACATGGCCATTTGCTGATGGCGAGCGCGTCATCTAGGAAACCGCCAAGCTCGAGGCCGAGGCTTTCCAGCTCGAGCAGAAGACCGCCCTGGCCGCCGAGGCCAAGGCCGTCCTTGACTCCTGGGTCCGATATGAGGGCCAGGTCAAGCAGCGACAGCAGAAGGAGCTTGCTCAGTCCGTCATCGCCAAGGTCCAGAAGGAGCTCGAGAACCCCAAGGTCCTCCAACAGATCCTCCAGCAGAGCGTTATCGATGTTGAGAGTGCGTCATCAACCTCCCCTCGTCCCCTCCCCGACGCCAATTGATGCACTAACCCCAGTCGACAGAGATCGTTGCCTCCAAGGCTCAATAGATCACCCGCCGCTAGAGTCTCGATCCCCGGATTCCACGGTTTCCCTTTGTACCCTCCTTGTGTCATAACAACACCTGTGCATTAGCCGAATCAATCAAGACCCTAGTTCCTTCACTGCTGGAAGCCTGTTGTCACCCGTGAGATACTTCGAGCACGGGTTCAACTGTGTTGCTTTGGGTTGTCGGAAACTATAATTTGCTCGTCGGGAAAGCCCGGAACCTCCGATGTCGCCTGTCTCCCATGACCTGCAAAATTTAAAACAAAATATGTCAACATTTCAACTGTTCACTTTCCCCCATTGACTCGGTGATTCAGTCGGTTACCAGTACTTAAAGTATGCCACACAACATTGAAATTGTCGCGGCTGCGTCTCTGGTCTTGGTCGGCAACTACATACGCTCTGCCGAGGACATTCAGACCAAAGTGAACAATCGCTGGGAACCGTGTACGACGATATTAATAAAAAGACCAAGCGTATCAGTATGGGTAATTATACACTTTGAAATTGAGCAGTTCCTAATCCATAATCCTCAACGCCAGCTCCACGTACTTCTGCTCCATGGCTCCAGATCCAAGCCCGATCGCACCGTCCAAAACGGAGGAAAGACCAATAGATACAAAGAAAAAGAGAAATCAACGAATGTTGTGAAAGAAACCCCCCACACGACTTGCTTCAAGTGCAGTCCTAGTAGATTGGTCGGGATTCTTGCCACTTCTTAGGTTCTGGGGCGTCTGCGGGCTGAGGAGACTCTGTTCTCAACTCGGGTCCCAGAGAGACTCGGCCACTGCGTCGTCTTCGAGCTCCCTCGCCCGCAACGGGGCCAATCCATTCCCATGCACGACCGACTTCGCCGCTTCGGCCCTCTCGTTGACTGGTTCGGACATTGCTATTCTGTTCCACCACGGCTCGAACTCGTTGCCAGATATGCTCACGCTCAGACAGCGAATGCACAGAGCGAAGGACGTCGTCTCTCAGGTTTGGCAGAAACAACCAGGGGTCGTCGATACCCTCCTCGCCTAGTTCCTTCTGGTTGGCGAGTCTTCCGAGCACTAAATCAACTAGAGCAGGAACCTGCGCTGAGGTCGCCACATGCTTGCGATACCGAGCTCGCATATAAAAGACGGCAAAGACTGAGGCGATCAGAAATCCAATTGGGAGTCTATATCTTGCCAAGCTGAGCCTGGCTGATCGTTTGAGCGCGCAGGCGAGCGGAAGGCGAGCGAGAGACGTGGACGATAGCTGTCGGCTTGAAACATCGGGTGAACCGGGCGATCTGCAGGGTCAATGGTGGATCTGGTTAGTTTGTGGTCAGAAACGGTTGAAGCAAAAATGTTGTCGAAGGGACGTCTTTCTGGGCGTCGGCAAGATAATGAGAGGTAGAGAACTTACGGTGCTTTCTCGACAACTTCGACTTCTTCCCTCGCGGTAACCTCCCCGAGGGCTGCAGCCCAAAGATCGTCAAACTCATCCTCGTTTAGTCTCTTGGACCGCTTCCGACTGACAGTCTCTTTGAGTTCCTGTTCAGGGATGGCCGGAGAGTCTTCCTTTTTGCCATCCTCGGTAACGAGCTCTCCGCACTCATACTTGGCGCGGCGCTCCCTCAGCTCCTCGATGGCTTTATCAGCCACAGCCTTCACTCGACGCGCCTTCTCTCCATCAGGTTCGCATGACGGGGGCAGGGGAACGATGCCACCCAGAGACAGAGGATGGGGCTTGAGGATAAAGCCAGCATCGCACCGAACAGAAAAGTCTCGGTAGCAGTATGCGTGTGGAGGGCAGGGTTCGCACTGAGGCTCGATAAACGGCAAGAGCGCGTCGGGGACGGGTACCTCTGGTGGTATGAGCGACTTTGCCGGTCTTCCAAGCCTACAGTAGCCGACAGCAATCTTCTCTTGGCGGTACCAGGCGAGATAGGCACCCAGCAATGCCATGAGGAGCACAAATAGGGGCGCAGGGAAGCCACCCTTGCGAGAAGCCTGGCTAGCGGGCTTGCGAGGCTCGATTGTGGTCTCTCCCCTGCTTGCTGCTTCCTCCAACTCCAGCTGCTCGTCAGGGGTGAACTCCTCGCCAGGTTCCACTAATTCGGGAGTTGGCTGGCGATAATACCGCGGAGCAGGAGGTTCGAGAGTGCCGGCATAGCCGTCGGCATAACCATCGGCATAACCGTCAGTCAGACATCTTGAAGATGCTTTGGCACTCTTGATGGGATCACCTCCATCTGTCCGCCGGCGATTGGTGGGAGTCTTTGCCTGGGCAGGCGAGCTTCCGCCCTGGAACGGGTTGTCGTAGGTGAAAACGCTGGCGTCATCGTCTGGTGGTAGAATGGTTTCTTCCTCGGGCTCGGGCTTGATCTGTGGTGTGACGGTTCGCCGTGACCGACGAGTCGAGCGGGGAGCCTCATAGTCATGGGCAGCATCGTGCTCGTCCGCGTGTGACAGCGCCCTGCTCACGGATCGGGTGCTGCGCTTGGTAGGGCTCTGGCGCGCAGGCGCAGGTGTGACGGGCACATCGTCCTCAGTCTTAACTCGGCTCGATGCTTTCCGCGGGGACCTTGACCGCCGTGTTGAGGCCGGAGGGGGAGGCAGCAGATCGTGGTCGTCCCATGTGCCCGTATCTTCGGCGCTACCGGCGTTGACGATTCCCATGCTCGACCGTTTCGCTCTCGCCCGCTGAGCTCGCAGCTTGGGGGCCTGGGAGAGAACATGATCCTCAACCAGCTCGACCAGCTGTGCTTTCTTCGCCGTTGCGGGGTACTCGACGTTGTGAGTGACGAGGATGGACCGCAGGCGAGGCACGGTGACGCCGCGGGGGTCAAAGCCTTCTTCGAGGTAATCCTCAACGTCGGCCATCGTGTCTAGCTTGCCTAAGCCTAGTATATGCTAGGATAGATCGCAGCCCGATGGAGAGGGATGATGAAAACGGGATGGTCGCGCTGGCCGCAGTTCAACAGACCTGTTCGAGGTTGCAGGTCGGTCGGTTCAGGCAGGTCAGCTCACGCAGGTGAGCCGAAAATCAACAAAGAGACTGGTCACCACCTCTTGTAGGCGTCGCCTAAAGCAGCAGTGGTCGCAATGCAGTCGTAACGACCTCTTGTTGCAGGATGATGCTGGAGGAGCGCAGCGAAATTCTGGGGCGTGGTGGTATGATGGAATTTGGAAAGTCCAGGCCTCTCTGGACAGATTGTTGGAGAAGATACCCTTGACGCAATAGATTAAATCGATAGCGCCGTTGTCAGTGGCAACTGAAACCTGAAGTTGGGACGTTCCCTGCTGATTGATGACAGGGAAGGCAAGCGGCACCGCCACACCAGCCACAGTGCGCGCAGATGATCGAACCATTCACTGCTGGATGCCATCCACTGATGAGCGAACGAGCTTGAGAGCAGCTCCAAGCGAAGCCTCATCCTCCCTACCTTGCGAATGGCCCCTGTTCTAGCCACAACAGCTGCTGCGTGGCATCGAGGTCCCAATTGAACACACAGGCCAAAAAGAAAACAAAAATGCTCGCCAGAGGTCGTGTCCTAGGCAGGCCCGGCGGCTTCGTCTGTCGGAGCTGCGTACGCCAGTACCAGTCCCAGCTGCGCCGAGCTTCTACTGCCACCACCCAAGACAACATTTACGATATTGTCTGCGTCGGAGGTGGCCCAGCCGGCCTGAGCCTGCTTACCGCTCTGCGTAAGAAGAGATCATTGTCGCAGCAGCAGCAGGCAGAAGTTAAGCTAACAATGCTGCAAAGGTGCCAATCCCGTCACGGCCGGCCTGCGAGTAGCCTTGGTCGAAGCCCAGGACCTCTCCAAGGTGTCCTCGTTCTCGCTCCCCGCGACCCAGTTCTCCAACCGCTGCAGCTCCCTCACGCCCTCCTCGGCTCGCTACCTCGACACGATAGGCGCCTGGCAGCACATGAAGCGCGAGCGCATCCAGGGCTACCATGAGATGCAGGTGTGGGATGGGGTGACGGGGGCTCGCATCGAATTCGACCTGCCGCCCGGCTCTCCCGCCGACAAGACCATCGCCTTCATGGCCGAGAACCTCAACCTGACCTACGGTCTCCTCAGCAGGCTTCAGAAGCTCGGCGGCGTGGACGTCTTCGACAAGGCAAAGGTGGAGGCCATCGACCTGGGTCAGGAGACGGAGGAGGCCG
The DNA here is from genome assembly GCA_013618265.1 of Fusarium albidum. Lineage (NCBI taxonomy): Eukaryota > Fungi > Ascomycota > Sordariomycetes > Hypocreales > Nectriaceae > Fusarium > Fusarium albidum. The sequence goes on from JABFEP010000795.1 coordinate 21,630, forward strand.
ACCTGAGCGAATGGCCCATCGTCCAGCTTTCCGGTGGCCAGTCCCTCGCGGCCCGGCTTCTCGTCGGCGCGGATGGCGCAAACAGCCCTGTGCGTGCTTTCGCCGGCATCAACAGCCGCGGCTGGGACTATGGCAGGCATGGTGTCGTGGCGACCCTCGAGCTCGAGGGCGACGGCTGGGGAGGCGAGTTCAGCAAGATCGCCTACCAGCGGTTCCTGCCCACGGGCCCCGTGGCCATGCTGCCTCTTCCGGGCAACCATGCCTCACTGGTGTGGTCCACCACGCCGGAGAAGGCCGCTTTTCTCAAGAGCCTCCCGCCGAAGGACTTCATCGCCATGGTCAACGCCGCCTTCCGCCTCAGGCCCGTCGACATCGGCTTCATGCACAGCCAGACAGCTGGCCAGGAGGAGGAGCTCGCCTGGCGCATGCAGCACACGCCCGTGGACGCCGGGACGATACCCCAGGCCGTTGTCGGCGTCCAGGAGGGCACCGTTGCGTCGTTCCCTCTCAAGCTGCGCCACGCCGACACCTACATCGGCGAGCGCGTTGCCCTCGTCGGCGATGCCGCACATACCATCCATCCTCTCGCCGGCCAAGGTCTGAACCAGGGACAGGGTGACGTCCAGAGCCTGGCCAAGACCATCGAGTACGCTGTTTCCCACGGCCAGGACCTCGGTACCCAGCTGTCTCTCGAGCCTTACAACAGTGAGCGCTACGCCGCCAACCACGTCATCCTCGGAGTATGCGACAAGCTTCACAGGCTCTACTCGGTTGAAAGCGGGCCCATGGTTCCGTTGCGGTCGGTCGGTCTGAGAGCCGTCAATGCTCTGGGCCCTCTCAAGAACTTCTTCATGGAGCAAGCTTCCGGTACTGGCATCAAGCTGCTGTAGATCTGTACTCTTCCTTCAACCCTCAACACCTGTACTTTTTTGCCTTGTAAGATTAGATGTAGATGAAATCACTCCTTGCCCGGGGGATGCCAAAGGGCCAAAAACGATTGGAACTAAAATGCTTCATTTCTCTACCTCTTGAGCTAGAAATCGTCACATCCCACACCCTCTCTCTACATAGCTTCTCGCTCGAGCAGACGACATTTATGGGAGTATTTACTGTGGCCTCCCCTGACGAGCTATGATTACAAACAAAGGGAAACCCATCCTGAACTCTTTGTTTTCTCCCCCTCGGCTTTACCGATCAACCTCACCTGGAGTTTGGCATTAGCAGACATTCAGCAATAATGGCCATGTGGGGGGGCTTACCAAACACCAGATCCATAGTACCGATAACCGCCACAGCATCAGCAAGCAAGTGGCCCTTGGAGACGTGATCGAAACCACCCAAGTGGGCGAAGCCAGGGGCTCGGATGTGGCATCGGTATGGCCGCTCGCTGCCGTCGCTGACGACGTACACGCCCATCTCGCCCTTGGGGGCCTCGATGGCGGAGTAGGTCTCGCCGGGGGGCACGGCGTAGCCCTTGGTGTAGAGCAGGAAGTGGTGGATGAGGGCCTCCATGTTCTCCTTCATGGCGGTCCGGGGTGGGGGCGAGACCTTGTAGTCCTCGACGCGGACGGGGCCGGCGGGCATCTTGTTCAGGCACTGGTGGATGATGCGGAGGGACTGTCGGAACTCCTCCATTCGGCAGAGGTATCGGTCGTAGCAGTCGCCGTTGGTGCCGACGGGCACGTCGAACTCGACCTGGTCGTAAGCGTCGTAGGGCTGGCTCTTCCGGATGTCCCACGGCACACCGGAACCTCGGAGCATGACGCCGGTGAAGGAGAGGTTCAGGGCCTCGGTCGCGGGCACGACACCAACACCCCTCAATCGCTCGATCCAGATGCGGTTGTCGGTCAACATCTCCTCGGTCTCGTCGATGCGGTCGCCGAACTGGGTAGCCCACTGGTAGATGTCGTCGAGGAGGCCAACGGGGATATCCTGGTGAACACCACCGGGTCGGACGTAGGCGGCGTGGAGACGAGCACCCGACACACGCTCGTAGAATTCCTGGAAAAGGTTTCCCACCCCCGTCAGCCACAATCTTGCACACGCCAATCGTTCCCATAATCAGCCTACCATGAGCTTCTCTCGCTCCTCGAAACCCCACAGGAAAGGCGTCAAGGCACCGACGTCCATGGCGTGAGAGAGGACGGACATGAGGTGGTTCAGGATACGGGTGAGCTCTCCGAACAGGGTCCGGATGAACTTGGCTCGCTCGGGAATCTCGACGTTGAGCAGCTTCTCGACGGCCAGGGCGAAGCACTGCTCGTTGGTCATCATGGAGACGTAGTCGAGCCGGTCAAAGTAGGGCAGGGCCTGGAGATATGTCTTGTACTCGATCAACTTCTCGGTGCCCCGGTGCAGGAGGCCGACGTGGGGGTCGGCTCGGACAATCTCCTCGCCATTGAGCTCGAGAATCAGACGCAGGACACCGTGGGCGGCGGGATGCTGGGGACCAAAGTTGACCGTGTAATGTCGGACCTTGCGGTCCTGGACCGAATTCTCGCGCGACTTTTTCGTGGCGCCGGGCAGCTGACGGGTCATGCCGTAGGGGTCGTTGGGATTGGCAAAGTCGTCGTCGACGGGCACGAGCTTGGTGCCGACGGGCTCGATGGAGGCGTGCCTTCGTAGGCATGTCGTCGAGAGAGGGCGAACGGGGGCGGCGAGGGCGGCCGGCCGCATGCACAGGCGCTTGGCGCCTCTGCTGGCGAGTCTGAGGGAAGCCATTGTGTGAGGGGCGGAGGGGAGGGGAGGAGCCGTAGGCGAGGCGAGATGAAGAGAGTCTCCCAGAAGGGCCTCTGGCTCGAGGTCAATGGCTGGTTGATGGAGGGGAATTCGCCTTGGTGGTTGTGCCCGTCATCTTCCGCAGCCCCGGGGAATCTCTGTTGAAACCTGGGAGCTTTCTTGGTGGTGGGCCGGACTATTATTCTTGCGTGTGGGTCGGCCAATGGGAGGCCGACCATTACTCGTTCACTTTATACAGTACTGTCGGCCGAGAGTTTACATGGACAGGATAGTTATCAGTCAATTGAAACTCGAGGCATGTGGCAGCCGTTGAGATTATATATGATGGTCTGTGAGTACGTGGTTAGCTCTGCAGGCTTCCCAGCCCTTCCAGGTCGCTCCTCAACAGCCCAAACAGCACCTCGTCTTGGACCTCGCCATTCTTCTCAGCCACTCCCCTCCTCGTCCCCTCCTCGACAAAGCCACACTTGCCGAGGACCTTCCGGCTCGCCACGTTCCTCCCGTACGCCGCCGCCTCGAGCCTGTTGAGCCCGGGCCACGTCTCGAAGCACCACCGCGCAAACGCCCGCAGCGCCTCCGTCATGTAGCCCCTGCCCCACGAGGACTCCCCAAGCCAGTAGCCCACCTCCCAGGTCCGGAAGTAGACGTCGTCCTTTGGCATGATGCCGAGGCCGCCGATGAAGCGCGGCTGCTCCAACGACGTCGGCGGCGGCTTGAGGAACACGCCGTTGTGGTGCGGGTACGACGTACCGTCGGGTCGGCAGACCGTGCTGAGGAACTCTTCCGCATCCGAGACGCGGTACGGCGAAGGGAACCGGGCCCGGAGGTTGGCCGAGACGGCCGTGCTGTTGCCCTCCGCGGCCATGGCGGGCGCGTCCGAGAACACGTATCGCCGGATGATGAGCCGCTCCGTCTCGACGAGGACCGTCCCCGGCTCCTCGCTGGGAGGTGAAGATGAGGGCAGTATCGTGGATGGGGCCATGATGCTAGCGTTGAGTGACTGACTGACTGAGCATGCGCGGGACGTCTTTATTCAAGGGCTCGCTTCTTCATCAAACGCCGACCAGGGAGCGTTCCGGAACTATACAAGGTAGGCTGTGACTCACAGCCGATGATGCATCCAAAAGGTCTGCAGTGCCGCCCTCTGCTGATTATCAATGGTTCGTTTTCAGCATGTAGTTACATACACCTGCCTCCTTCAGCCATAGGTCCATATACCGTGGGGCCGCCTAGGTGCCTGCTGGGTTGTTTTTATGGATCCAACTGTCCAGCAACCAAAAAGTTCCCCTTGACTCACTATTCTCTTCTCGTCACATCGGCTTAGCAGCCTCTTGTATCCAGCCAGCGATCGGGCGCCATATTTGCTTTACTTAGCTCGCGCCAGAATTCTTTTATAAAGACAACCGCTAGGCCAAAAGACAACCATTGGGCCATCAAGTTGTTCATCGTGTGACCTCGACCACAACGACGAATTACCATGGCCCCTCGCCTAAACAACACTACCAGATATTGGCCCAGGCCGCTCGTCTGTCTATTCCGAACATCTTACACCTCCCTCAGCTTACGCGCTGGAAGGGCCGTTATATCGTACATGGGTATGGCCGCCACAGCGTGGCTTCTAGGTCTCCTCCCAAAGCCCCGTGGTATCCTTTCTCTGAAGGAGTTGCTCCATAATCAATCTCTACCGGTTCCGTATCTGTGCCGAGACTAATCTCTCACCCACCACCCAGACCACCCATCCCTCTCCCTCACTGCCGCGTCGCAGGAGCATTAAGTTGTACATCTGGGCTTGCTGGCCACTGAAAATCTGTAAACGCCTCGGCCATGAAACGATGTAGGCCGTCAAGAGCTAGGGGGAATAATGAAAAGACAAATGCCTCCCAAATCCCCGTAGGGAACAATACGCCTGTAAGGGGACAAAAGAAAGAAGTGACGAAAAAGCCAAAGTCAAAGAAACTTTTTTGTATGATCCCATCGCCATGCCTTCCAAACGATGCAACGAATTCAAGAGCGATAACCGCTTCAAAGGTGAAGAATAGTGCTTTTGACAGGAAACATGAAAAGAACGACGTAAGACAGCTGCGATGGAGACAAAGGAAAATAGCAGGCTTGAGACGTTTTAAAATTGTCCTTTGGAAGACCGGTCACCAAAACTTGGGGAGGCGACTCGAGGTCCTCTGGTCAGGGGTCTGTCTAAGCCTCGCGGGCAATGTTGACGCCTGGGTTGACAAGGGCTCTGAACGCAATATCACTGAGCCGTCGCACCACATTGGTCGTGCCACCCGTGACCTGAGACTCATCCAGGATGAACTTGGAGGCGACTGAGAGTCTGTTCTTGGGATCGCTCTCGTCCAGGTGCTGGGGAATAGTGTTGCTGTAGCCCGCGTCAAAGCGAGGTGCCAGTTCCCGAACAACCGCTATGGAGTAGAGAACATCCCGGTTCTCACGACCGTCGAGCAGATAGCGGATCCTCGTCAATACATCCTCCCTCGCTTTGACAGCCGGCTGCAGGGTGGGATTCTCGCGTGTGCGTACAAACTCGGCGAGGTTGTACCAGAAATCAAATTGGCGAGTCCGATGGGGGTCGACGTCTTGAATGGGCGGGCAGAGTGGGTTAGTTGGCAAGTAGTCGCCGCACAGAAGGGCTTCGACAACTCTGACTCGGTTCTTAGCCTCCTTCACGTCGCCGTCCCGTGGCAGCGCCAAGTTGCCAATGACAGGAACTGGGTCAGGAGACTCATAAGGCGCTCGAGCTAGCTCCCAAACGACACGAGTCTCCAGGATCCCAGAGTACGCCATTTGGGCGTGGTCGTTAGCCCTCACCGCATCCATAATCTTGAGAAACGACGCCATCAAATCGATCAACCGGGGGCTCCGAGGGAAAGTCATCTTCCCATTCTCCATAAAGTAGTACCATCCAGTCTCAAAGAAGGAGCTGAGCCCTGGCGCGTACATCTCATGATACACCTTGGTGATCTCGGCGAGAACATCCTCGGTGTGAGTAACCTGCTGGGCAGGAGGGGCTGCGCCCAAGAGGTCGATAATCTCATCGATCTTCATTCTCTTGGCTGTAGAAAACATTCGTAAGCGGATGTTCTCACAGCAGCGCAGCAAAAGACGAACGAGGGAAGAATCAAAAGTAGGGGGGGCCACCTCTGAGATGATGTAGATTGTTGTCAACCAGAGGCTTCTGGTCAACCGTTCTTGGACCGTCCTGGGTCGCGGATGAGGGCAGGGTCTGGAGCGCGGGATCGATCGCGGACGAATATTCGTATCCCGACTCGGCCTTGACGGGAGGGGAAGCGACGCCGGAGAGACTCGAGTCGTAGCTTAGAGAGGTAAGGGACGGGTTCGGACTGGCGGTGGTCGTGTGAGCAGTCGCGTAAGAGCTTGGAAGCATCGACGGCTGGCTGCCGTATGAGTTCGTTGCCCTTGTAGTGAGGGCAGAGTTGACTGTGAACGAAGACGGAACCGACGAGTGGATGGACGAGGGTATAGATGAGGGGACGGACGAGAGGACGGCCGGGGTGACGGCGGGGGAAGTGTGCTGGTTCGGCGGCGCAGGGTGAATGTTTGAAGAAGACTGGCCACCCGGCTGCTGTCGGAAGATAGGATCGTAACCCAGGCACTCGCGTTTCGACTTTTTGCAGTTGTTGCAAGTGGGATGCGTTTCGTCGCACTGAAAGCAGAGTATGTTAGAAATTGGGGTTGAGCGGGGTGGGCATCTCCACCAGAAATATATAGGGCGAGGAGAGGGGAAGCAGCGGACTGGTGCAGCAGGCAAAACGCCAGGAGCAAACGCCGCACAGGCGCAACACACAACAAACAGCCAATGACAAGCTCCACGAAGCTCAACAAACAGCTCAGAGCAACAGCATCTTCATCAGAGGCTTTGCTCCAGGGAGGCAAGGTTGATGTCCGAGCTCGGTTGAGTTACCAGAGCCACAGGGACGCGCTGTGTCGGGCTCCGGGAGGCTTTATACGGATCAGAGCAAGAATATGGACCACGGACGCTACGGGAATGTCGAGTCTCGCTCACTTCGCAGTAGCTCCCACGGTGAACGAACCAATCTGCAGGGAACCGCGATCGAAATGCAAACCATGACGAAGGCGTTCGCAGGGCGTGCCTAGCTACCACTGGTGCGTATTCTTGCTCTCTTCCTCCTCACAACTGAGCCTCCCTGGTGATCGCGTCTCACCGCCAGTATGGCCGAGCCAAGAACGGCTGGGGTAATCATGAAGATGAGATCGTTGCTTACCTTGATCCTGCGCTTCCTGCACGTCAAGCAACCCGTCTTTGTCCGACGCTTAATCTCCTACAATGAGTGAATACAAGATCAGCTTTGAATTCCCAATGGAAAAAAAAATGAAAAAAAAAATCTGTCCCGCACATAGGCTCCGCGAGGTCCAACTTCAATGATTATAAACGCACCTTTTTGGGGCCTCGATGGCCCAGGAGGCGTGGGTCGTGCGGAAGAGCATATCGAGCCATGGGGTCTGGAGGGATACCGTAGCCCGGGGCCATCGGCATACCGTGGTGGCCATAAAATGGCAACCCGCCCGACACAGGCGCCATGGGCATGTTCATGGGCATGCCCTGGGGATTCGTCACGGAAGGCCCAGGTTGTTGGGGCACTGGATCGATTGTCCGCATGCTGGGTAGCGACATGACATTGCTCCCGACGGGCATGGGGTTGGGTCGATATGTGTCGGCCGGCTGCGTCGTCACAGCAGGATAGGAGGCATACTGGGCGGCGGTTGCGCCGACCGTGGAGGCGTACGCTGTCGGAGGGCCGGCATAGCTCACAGGCTGACCATGAGGTGTTCCCGGGTGCTGGCTGGACATGTCTGGATGGGATGGGGTTGATGCAGCCTCGGAGGCCCTGCTGTCGCCGTTCTGCTGAGGGGCCGCGGACGGGGCAGCAGGAGCAGCAGCAGGCGGCGCAGAGGTCGGCGCGGCAGCGGGGGCGTCGGTGTCGGCAGGAACGGGGGCGGAAGGGGCGGTCGAGGCGGGCGGGT
>JABFEP010000799.1:0-20329 GCA_013618265.1 Fusarium albidum
AAGCTAGGGCGCGGGGTTTATCATGTCCACTGACCTACTGTATGCAGCCTAGATAGTACTTCACCAGCAGTCGCGATAACACATTTTTCACTAAGAACGAATCCAATAAACCCAGTATAGTATCGACGAAGCAATGACGGCATAACGCTCAAGCATACTATCTAGCAAGTCCAAGCCGATTACAAGGTGGACACAGAGAACAAGAGCATGATCTTTGCCTCCTTCTGATCATCGCCAATGCTAGTCCCGATGACTGTGTATGGAATGTTGGAGACAAAAATGTCAATCTTGTTGACGGTCCTTATCCCCAGCTTTCCCTTGTGGTTAATGAGTATGTATGCTGATCCTGCACCATTGGGGCTGCCGAGCACAGCATGGAACTCGTCCGGATCATTCTCCACGTCAAGCGTTAAACGGTCAGCCCACTTGCCAATGGTTGGGGTTCCGCCGAACTTGTTGAGCAGTGCCTGGAAGATGATGGCGAGAGTGTCTTGGTTGGTGATGCGCGAACGAATGATGTACTGGATATTGGTGATATCGCCGCCATTATGATCGCAGGCTTTTGTCTAGAATCACCCGAACCGAGAGGTTAGCAACTTTGGTATTGCTTCCGGCACAGCAGTCAAGGTCAAGAAACTCATGTCGACTCACCCACTGCATCCATGCTCCGTCACTCCACTGATACTCGTCGTTAGTCGCTGCGGAATACAAGAAAACAAGACTTACTTGGCGTATGCTCGTCATGGGAACCGTTCCATACGATTGGCCCATAGTGTACTTGACTGCGGCGTTGTTGTCTGCGATTATCACACCGTGGTCCAAAATGAAGGCGTTGGCAAAGTATGCCCCCGAGGTGGCATGCTGAGATTGACCGGTGTCGGCGAGCTGCCGTCCCGGTGTGCACATCCGTCGCTCATCTCTTGAACAGTATACGTCGGAGACCCGTAAAGGGCACCAACTACTCTGACTTTCTCGCTGTTGATCCTGGTGGGGAGCGATCACATATCCCCATCAGTTGGGGGTTTTTGGATGATGCACATCTCCAGACGTCACACAACGACAATGTCCTTGCATCGGCTGCTTTGATATTGGGCCGTGACATCTAAACGGAGACAAAAAGACCATGTTATTTTTTATCGTGAAAGGAACATACTCTTGAAGGCGTAAACCGCACACCAAGCAGTTCCAGTACGAACACTGAATCGCGGCTACTGATGCCTCTTATCTGCAGCAAGAGACTTTAAACGAACTAGCACTGGAGAGGATCGTGTGAATGTTTGAGATACTCTACAGGAACAACTGTTAATTAGACGAGTCCTCCATATTGATTCTTGACCGTGAATCATCGCAAGTGCGACCGGCCATCTGTCATGTCTCCCCCTCCCCATCAACCCATATGACGATGTTCTCCGGCGCATCTTCCATTTCCGTAAAGAACCTTCTGATATCCTCATCAGTGTACCGCAGGCTGAAATGCATGAGCACAAACGTCGTCTGCGGCCACTTTCGAATCACCTGCTCCAAGTCCCTCCACAAAGTATGCTTGGTCCGAACCGCCATGGTCTCGTGCTCTGGGTACAGAAATGTACACTCGACAATCACCACCGGCAGCCCGTGCTGCAGCCAGTCCGGCGCGGCGGCCAATGTTTCCACGGTGGTGTCGCCCAAAAACGCAAACATCGGTGTCGAGTGCGCAGCGGTGATTTCGACGCCCGATTGGCGCAGGGCCTTGAGTTCGGGTCCGGTGCGGGATGTGTACTCTGGCTTGAGGCGGTTGGAGACGGTGGAAAAGACGTAGCCGAGACACGGGACTGTGTGGTCGCAGTTGAAGGCTGTGGCGGTGACATTCTTGCATCTCCTCAACGGGACTGTATCACCATGTCGAATCCCGTGTGTGACGTGTGTGTTGAGCCATCCGTTTCCCTTGTCCACACCCGAGGCCTCTGCATCATCGGCCGTCACCAGGCCGCCGAGGTTGAGCATCGTATTCGACAGTATGTAGTCGTCCAACACCTTGGCCATGTCTGCCGGACAAAAGACATCGGGCGGATCGTCGCGACTGACGTAGGCCGGTGCCAGAAGAGCATGGTCTTTGTGCCCGTGGGTGAGGAAGACGTGTTTCGGCCGCGACTTGTTGACGATCGAGCCGGCGTCGAGGAGCAGGTTGAGCTTTGGGATGACGAACGAGGTGTGCTGCGCCGAGCGAGACCTGCCAGTCAAGACGAGGTGTCTGTGAGGCTCTGGGAAGCGCCACTCGAGCGTCTCGGACAGCGACTGCGGGAGGGGCGTTGCAAATGCTGGTTTCGCCATGGTTGGTGAGGCTGAGACTGAATGTGACCTTGGCCGAGGGGGGCGCCCAGAGAGGAGGGGGTGTTTTATAGCTTTTGGGAAAAGACGAGCATGGTGTTGAAGACCAAGGTGGATGCAGTGAATCTTTCGGTTGATTGACTGCATCTTGCTCGCCGAAACCCTCTGACCGGCTGACTCACGGCCGACCACAGCCGGGCAAGCACGTTGGGGGTTTATTGAAGATTTTAATGTGGAAGGGACTGAGCTACTTTTTACGATGATTCTTGGATTTGTGATTTCGCTGCCAATCTGCCTTGGGCCATCTGCATCGCCAGGGTTCGTAGCAAAGCCACATTGCTGAGCCCCGCCTCCAGTCCCCGCTGGCTGCCTGGAGGCCAGAATTGCCCAAATCCATTTACGCGCCCCAGTTCATTGTCGCGATTGCAAGCAAGGCAGAAAAGGTGTCTTTTTTCAGTGTTCAGGCCTGGTGGACTAGCACAGCAGCCTTGGACTCTGCCTCGTGGAACCAATGCAAATTTGCTCCTCCTTCTGAGAATGCTGCCGTATCTGAAGAACAGCCAAGGAAAAGGCATCATCGCAAGCGTCAGAAACCCCAAAAGGCTGGTAGCCAAGCCTTTCATACATCTTGACCCCAAAGAAGGGAAAGGCAGCTGTTTGTTTCTGTGAGCACATGAATTGACGCATTACGGCACAGGACTGCACCTGCGAGAGACGCCCTTGTAAAGTTGTTTGCGGCAAGCCAAGATGCGGCAAACTGCGGATATGCATCAACGTGACGGTGATTAGCTGCGGATAAGCGACGGGCTTGTCCTTCATACAAGAAAGGTAAACAACCCGATATATACTAAGATAGTTCTGTAATATGTTAGTAATGAGACCTACAGAATGCACACTTTCAGCACTCACCCGCATCCAAACACGGAGGACCCAAGGATGGGTACCATCCAGTGAAAACCAGGAAACAAGGTCTAGCCAAGCCAGAACAGTCCTATGGGGATCAACACAGGGCCCAATATAGCAGGAGGAAGCTGGTATTCTGGTTTGGCCACTTCATCTCCTGTACGCCGTTTCTGCCGTGCAATGAGGCAGATTCGATGAGTCGAGCTCTGCACGGGTACCTCCAAGCCATCCGAGCCAATCTGATTTCTGTAAATAACATTGCCAGCCTCAGCCTGCCCTCTTGCGACACTCCCATGGTTCAGCAACGACGCGTTCGCACCCTCACCAGCTGTTTTGCAAGACGTGACACTCAGCTTCGACGCGCCAGTCAGCCTCTTCATCAGGTTCAGGAACGGCTTGACGATCCGCATGCCGACGGGCCACGACTTTGCCAGCTCGCTCAGAGCGAGCATACACTATCGTGACTTGTTTTCGGCGAGTTGTCGATGGATGGCGCTCTGCGACAAATCACCAGAGTGTGGATCGACAGCGCGCCGAATAATGCAGGAACCCTAGATGTTACTATTAGCCTGTGAAGCCATCCAGAGCGGTTTTACCTAAAGGTAAATCTGAGCGTGCTTGATTGTGCCGGCGGCCAAGAGATCCTCCGCCGCGCGGGTAATCGAGTCTGCGGCTGTGCGGGCACGCATGTCTCGTTCAACTTCCATCACGAACAAGTTCTCAATGCTCTTGGGCCGGAATAAAAGGATCAGGCAGTATCTACGACTGTGAGCAAACTCCTTCAGAGGCGGGAGCTACTTACTGATAGAAAGCATTCAGCATGCTAGCCTAGAACGGGGGACTCAGTATCGATGTCGGCGGCCGAGGTCGTAGAATATCTGGTAACTGCGTCTCTAACTAAATAGCCGGTGTAGCCGGTGAGCCATGTGAGACTAAGGGGGCGGGGAGTCTACCTATTATAGCCAGTTTAGACATTTCAAGAAAGTAAAAGACGTGATAGTCTTCCTGGGCTGGCTCATCCACGTCAAGATCCTCTTTTGTTGGAAGCTCGATATCGCAATCCTCGTCTCGGATTCGACAAGGACGGCCCAACGCGGCAGCGCCAACTCGATCGCGGATCTTTCTCGCAGTAGTGCGATCAGAATACCCCGCTACCTGCACCAGTCTTTCATTGCTGGACGTTAGAAATACAAGGAATATGGCATGCAGGAGAAGCGGCGAGGCTTGGCCCTGTTCATACAGTCTTCAACGATAGGGTAGGCCGGATGGCAGACGCCGAAGAAGGACCGTACCAGCTGGTCGCTTACTTGACGGGCGGGCATGGCGACGGCTTCTTGCAGGAGAGTTTGGTCCCCTAAACCGGGCCCTCGCTTGAAGATTGAACTGTCGGTGAGCGCGGCAGGCATGGGGTAGCGGACTTCATGGGCTGAGTGGCCCCATCTCTGGCGTAGCATACTAGTTCGACGATGAAGGAGAGATTCTGCGAGTCACCGAGGCAGAACGGTCGAATGTGGGAGTGATTGGTCTGGTCGGATTTCGGCGAGACTGATTCAAGCTCCGATAGGCTCCAGTTTGACTCTATTAACAGTCCGGCGTCGGTTGATCGTCTTCTCAAGGAGGGCGGGCGTCCCAGCCATGTTGGTGATGAGAGGACTAACAATCCACGAGAGAGTACAGTGCAAGTCGGCGAGGCCATCACGTCGGCAGTCACATAATTTTATCACCATGAATAACACCAACCGCCCCATCTCAAATCGATCCAATGATGCGCCGAATAGGTAGTGTGATTGGGGAACTCTGAAGAATCTGCTAAAGACAACTATATTCAAGAAGGAACAATATGTACATGAAACAAAGTAAACCATCACCCTCAACCAACAGTAGCCCCAGACAGCGTAAACGAGTAGTCCAGACCCCGCTTGGCCTCGTCAGACAGCGAAAAGGGGTCGTAGAGGATCAGGCTCGGCGTGTTGGCAACCACCAAGCTAACCTCCTCACCCGATGCCACATTCACCGTAGCCGAGCCGTCAACCGCAACATAGCGTGTGGCTCCGTTCCGGAAGAGAGCCAGGGTAGCCGTGTATGCCCCGTTGGCAGTGATCTGGACGTTGACATTGCCGCCCGACGTCCTCAGGGGGATGATATTGGCGCCCATGTACTGCGGCCTTCTGCTCGACTTTACAGTATATCGCCCATTTCCAGACGAGTCGACGTTGGCGTAGTTGAGAGAACGACGTTGGGACAGGAAGGCCTGGTGCGCAGAGGCGTGGCCAATATCAACGTATGCCATGTGAGCCCAATAGCTTCCAACAATCTTGGCAACCGATGTACTCCCCGCGACACGCTGCAGCGTATGCAACGGTGTCTCGTTGCTGTTGGCGCGATATTGAACCATCATCTGACGGAGCGTACCGCTGCCTAGGTTCGGGTACTTGTCAGGATTGCTAGTCAGGTAGGTGAAGAAGGGCCAGGCCTCGTAGTAATTGCCCGTGTTGACAGAGCCGTCGACGAGAGGCTGGAACGAATCCCCGATTGTCTTGCGGAGGTTAATCTCAGTGGGTTCCGTCGACTGGCCGTGTGCCTGACGCGCAGGAGCACAGATATCAGACGTGCGATAGGTATCAGCTACCCAATTGGCGAAGGTCTCCCACCAGGCGCCAGTTCGGCCCTGGTCGACCCACGTCTTCTGGTGGTAGTGAAGGACGTGGCCGTACTCGTGGACCGTCACGCCCGACACGGCGAGGAACGAGTTCTGGACCTCGAGCCAGCCCATGCCAGTGCCAAAGTCCGAGTGCATGACCCCCGCCGCCCCGGGCAGGTTGGCCACAGAGTAGACGTTTGTCTTTGTGCGGGTTCCAGAGTCGGAAGCATCCCTGTAGGATAGCCCCGAGGAGCGGAACCCGAGGGTGCCTACGAAGCAGTCGTAGGCGGCCTCGAGCATGCCGAGGGCCCGGTCCGCCTCGGCGCCATTGTTGCCGTAGACTCGGAAGTGGTTCGAGTCTTTGAAGGTGTTGCCGCCGGGCCCGATGTTGGGGTTTGCAGTGTATGCCGACTGGCGTTCGACAATGCTCTTGCCAGGGGCTGCCCGTCCAGTGGCGGCCTGGAGGGAGAGGGCGAGAAGAATGTTTGTAAAGATCATTGTGCAGGAGGTGAATGGCCTAGGACTAACGAGAGAAGATGCAAGTGAGGTCTGATGCTCTTAAAGGCTGATGCCAAGTCCTCTGCTGTCAGGCAGGGTGTCTTTCATTGGTGTAATCAACTCTCCCGGTGGAATGGTCGTCGGGACTAATTAGGCTGGGCGGAACTCGCACTCCGCAGTTTCAGAAAGAGTGCCGTCCCCTGTCACCTAGCCTGAACAAGAAGGTATCAGTCTCGACACCGGGGCCTTATTAGACGGATTTTGGACCCCAGGGGCTTGACACCACATTGGAAGTTCTGGTTGTCACGTAGGAAACTCAGGAGTCGACCTCACACGCGGTCCAATAGGGGTCCAAATAAGATGGCCAGATGGTTTCCCATTGTGGCATTTCTCGGAAGTGTCTGATTATATGTCTGTTTACGAGTCTGACCACGATACTACCATACAAGTTACCCGGGCTGTCGCTGAATCCTCCGTACTCCGGCAGGGAACCCCCGGACGGTATGACAAGGGAGACGAGTGGCTGTTGCACATCACGCGATGGATGATTGCATTGCCAGTTGACGTCCTCCAGTAAGGAAACCTTGGATTTACAAGCCAGATGATGGACTCTATACGCGGGTTTAATACGAGCAATTTCAATCCAAAATTAGACATCATCGGTTATCCACTTGAGCTCTGGGTTATCAACTACATACATAGACACTGGTAGCAAGCTAACAAGGCCAGGAACCCATGTCTAGATGAGCTAATGACATTAACCTTGCCTGTCAGTGTCTAGGACGCCTTATTTTATAGTTTAATTCTCCCTCCATATTCTCCTGGCTCTATTTCTCCGACCAACGATTCTCCTCCGTGGCATTATCCAGCCATATCGGATGACATCCAAGACTTCCAT
The DNA here is from genome assembly GCA_013618265.1 of Fusarium albidum. Taxonomy (NCBI): domain Eukaryota; kingdom Fungi; phylum Ascomycota; class Sordariomycetes; order Hypocreales; family Nectriaceae; genus Fusarium; species Fusarium albidum. The sequence goes on from JABFEP010000799.1 coordinate 7,248, forward strand.
CCATCGACTACTAGAGCTCCTCGTTTGACTCCCTGGAAGGATCATCCAAACCCTCAAATAAGTCCACCCCCCACTTCTTGCCAGGATTATTAAGTCGAATCTTCTTATCCCGCTCTGCAGCCAGATCCAGCTCCTCCTTGGTGAACCGTATGTCCCGCGAGGCAAGATTCTCATCAATGTACTTTTCGTGCGTGCTCTTTGGAATCACGATCGTCCCTCTCTGCTGTCCCCACGCAAGCACGGCCTGCGCAACCGTAGCATTCTTGCGCTCGGCCATGTCCTTCCAGAACGGGTCGTCGAGGATACTCGGGATGGAAGGATCGTACGTGGGATTTGTGTTGGCCAGCGGCGAGTACGCAATGACCTTGATTCCCTGGCTGGCGTGGAAATCGACAAACGCCTGCTGCTGGAGATACGGATGCGTCTCGAACTCGTGGGCGAACGGCCGGATGGTCGCAACCTCGAGGATCTTGTTGACCTCACGGGGTGCAAAGTTGGACAGACCGATGTGCCGCGTCAAGTTGGCGCGGACGAGGTCCTCCAACGCCAGCCAGGTATCCACCAGCGAGACGTCCCTGTCGAGTTCTGTCCCACCGGGGACGAAAGCCACGGGCCAGTGGATGAGGTAGAGGTCGAGATACTCGACGCCGAGATCCTTGATGGACTTCTCAATGGCCTCGCGTGCAAGCTCCGGTCGGTGATGGGTGTTCCAGAGCTTGCTCGTCACCCATATGTCGTCTCGGGGGACGCCCGACGCTGCGATGCCCTCTCCGACTTCGCCTTCGTTGCCGTAAATGGCGGCGGCATCGATGTGGCGATATCCAGACTGGAGAGCATACTTTACTGCACGAGATACCTGGCAGCACAATCAGTGCATGTTCAAACAGTGAGCGCTCATAATCACCTCGCCCTTGGCCGCAAGCCAGGTCCCAAGCCCCAGGGAGGGGGTATCAGCCAGAAATGGGCTCTCGCCACTCAAGACGCGGGGTTCCGCACTAGTTGCTAGGGAGAGCAGCGCGTAGAGGGCCGCGCTGAGGACTGCTAGCCCGGAGAAGGCCTTGACGGATCCCATGACGAGGTGCAATCGGTGGACAGGATCAAACAAGGGGATCAAATAAGTTGCAGAGATGAGGATTGTCGGTTTTTGCCTCGTGGAGATCATGAAGTTGGATTTGTCAGAGATTCACGTGACATGACAACATTCAAGGATGTCATGGCATCAACGCAGTGGACAAGTCATGAATCCGTGCCTTCATCGGATTGATGCATTGATTCAGGATGTCCTTGGTCGCTGTCAGACCCAGGATCCGCACCTCAGATGAACCACACTAATAGTCATTATCGCCGATAGCACTACTACACCAGATCACGTTGGGCTACAACAAGAGTGCAAATCCACGATCTGGGACCAACCTCTTCTATAGTTATATCAGCGCCATCTCATCACACATGTCACCAGCAGCATCACGCAGATCAAGCATTCTCGGCGTCAACACCCAAAGCTTGTATCACGCCCACCATTCCTGCCCACCCCAAGCTAAGCCGAATGCACCACATCACCAGCACTCCCCTGAGAAGATGGCGCTCATAGTGCACTTTCAAGGTTTTCCCTCTGCCCGCCATAACCCTGGTGCTAGTCGTCGGCGTGAACTCTGTGACTGCCGCGGCGAGTGCCGAGTAGGCCGGTTCTGGACCCCTGATGGTCTCACCACTCATTCCTCGCCCATGCCGTTGCCCCTTTCGCTTCCTCCCTTTGGTGGACTTGCGATTATCGCTGAACTGCCATTCCAACATTCAATCTCGACAGACCCAGCTCAGACTTGTCATCATCCCGTTGGAGAATCAGTCGTGATGAATGAAAGCGAACCGACGGCCGACCTGTTCTCTCACTCCCACGGCAGGTGTAAGCAGCTTTTCTACACCTCGGCTCTTCTGCCCGTCTTTGTCGTCCCGGTCGTCATCCTGCGGCTCTGGACCAGTGCGAAAATCCTCTGCAAGTGGCATGTCGACGATAGTGAGTGTGTCCGACTCGATGCTTACTCTATCTAATATTCTGCAGCTCTGACTGTCATTGCTACTGTACGTACGGGCAAATAATCAACATCTATAGGTACTGACTTTAGCAGGCACTGGGAATCCCCTTGTCTATATCTGCCTGCATAGGTAACGTTGTCCGATCGCTTCCAAATCAGCACTGACGTCTATACAGTCGCGCGTCTAGGAGCAGGAGACTATCTTGAGCACATCAAACCAGAAGCGGCCGTCTTAATATCAGATGTAAGTTCAGCTCTACTCGGCTATATCAGCGTTACTAAATGACACAGATTGCCAAATGGTGCGGCACTCCGCTGTACTGCCTCACCCTCACATTCGTCAAGGCCTCCGTCCTCGTCTTTTATCTCCGGTTCACCTTTGACAGGGCCTTCAAGGCCTGCACGTACGCCCTCCTCTTCGTCATCGCGTCCAGCGCCCTCGTCAGCATCGTCATATCGGCCTCCAGCGCCTGCACCGTCGGCCCCGGCGAGAGCTGCCAGTGGATGCTGATCGTCCAGACGACCTGCTCGGCGCTCAACGTGGTGACCGACGCGGCGATACTGCTCCTCCCGTTCTGGCTCCTGCATCCGATGAAGGTGCCGCTGGGGCGAAAGATTGGCATAGCGTTTATCATGATGGGGGGTGGTTTGTAGGCTCCTTCTCCTCGATTCCAGCCGAACCGACGACTGATAGCTTTCAAGTGTCTTGATCGTCAGCATCATCGGGCTCATATCAATGATAGATGTCACTGGTCAGGGAGACCCTGCGTACGCGTTGGGATACAGCGTCATGTGGAGGTAGGGTCTTGGAGCGATCACCATTACAAGTCACTAACTGATGGCAGCGTCATCGAGTGCTGGGCTGGGACTCTTTGCGCCTGTTTGCCCTGCCTGAAAGCATACATCGTGCATCTGTTCCCGGTGATCCGTCAATGGAGCGCCCTAGAAGGCAATGCGAGCGGATCAGGGAGACGACGGCTAGCCACCATCACCCAATAGGGATGTTACTGCTTGCTTGTTCGTATTAGAGGCGGCGTTTCTTGCCTTTAGATAGGCTCTTTTATTAATGAGTTGGCTCCAGTTAGAGGGCTCGGGTACTCCCTGGACTACTATCTAGGACCCAATCTCTGATGACATCGATCCTAACATGACAGCCATTCAATACCTCGTTTATCAAGACCGCTGATATTAGCAACAATTCTGAGAGAAACCAGCACTGGATTGGTGTCCAGGGAGGTCGACAAGTCGGGGGAGCTGGTCGTGCAACAGAGGTTCAAGTGTTGTTATTATCGAGTGACAAGCGCATAATCAGCATCCAATCTATTCTATCAGATTCACATCCTGGGCCATCGACTCATCCCTCCGCTGACCATCCCCCATCGTTACCCGTCTCCTCGCATCAATATAAATCATGTACTCCTGATACGTATGCGGCAGAACCTTGACATCCTTTGGCACGGAAAACGTGTAATTGAACTGCCCCGTCGACTTTGCAACGCCGTGCTCAACGTCCCTGACCTTGCTGTCGACCCGGACATGGACCCTCGTCACGGGCTTATCAGGGTCCGCATGCCTGGGCTCGGTGCCGTCCTCCTCCAGCAGGGGAGGATCTGTGTACGCAACCGTGGCGGTCAGGTACAGGACGCTCCCGACGGGGACCGGGTTGCGGAACGTGCAGGGGTCGGCGCTGATAAAGGTCGGTCTAGCGTGGGCGAAGCTGGCGGCGCAGCAGAACGCGAGCTCAAACGTCTGCTTCAGGTGGAACCCGCCAAAGATCATGGTCTGGTGCCTGTTGCGGTACTGAGGCTGCATGATGGCGGCCGTGGACAGCTGCGTCTTGGCCATGGATACAACGTTCTGGGGTTGACGCAGGGTGTTGTTAGGGTCGTGGTAGGCGCGCTGTCTGAGCCAGATGCGATGGATCAGGGCAGACTCGGGGTCATTCGGCTCGGACTGGAGCAGCGACGCCTTGGACGATTCCTTGGTCGATATCGACTTTGCCTCTCCGGCTCTAAAGATCCTCTCCTCCTCTGGCGTCGTGCACAGCAGCTTCGGCACGTTGACGGGTCGTCTGGTCTCGGGATCAAGGGCCACCATGGTGAAGGTGCAGGTGAGGAGGACATCCTCGGGTTTGCTCGGCTCGCCCTCCGCCCTGGCCTTGGCCACCTTGCATGTAATCTCCAAGCTGCTCCTCCCAGAAGCATACGTGACCTGGCCGCTGTACTCGAGGTCGCAGATCTCCGTGAGAGGGTGTGCTATCGTGATGCGGTCCAGAGCGGCGGTCACCGTGGTGACCCCAGGACCGGTATGCTTGTACACGATGATGCCGGAGAGGGCATCGAGGTCCATGAACAATGTCCCAAGTCTAACCGCAGCATCAGTGACGATGAAGAAATGACGCCCGTCAAGATATTTACCTTATGTGGCCTGAAGAGTTGATGTACGTGTCGGATAGCCAAGGGTCCTGCCCGAGGGGGAGCACGACACGGTGGTAACTATCGCTCATCTTCTTGGGACCAAGGTCGCGCTCTTTGGGGCGCTCCTCGGGACTCCATGACGCTTTGTTATCCTGCTGCTGAAGACGAAAAGCCTCGATCCACGGCATGGGGAGCCGGGTATCTGTGAGACCACGAAATACGCCATCAGTCGGCGACGAAGCTGTAGCGTGGAAGGATCTGATTCCGCAGCGAGTCAGTCCGCCGGTGGTCAGGGTGGTGCTGCCAGTCAGACGATGCAGCGAAGCGGCGATGCTCCCGGCACCCCTGTTCCTGGGCATGATGGCGAGTCGAGTCGCTGCATTGGGCACGCCGCACGTGTGAGATGATGTGACGCATTTATGGGAGGATTGCTGGCAGAGGGACGTGGGACGTGGGAAACGTGGGGTTGTTGAATGCCTCAGGCATTGAGTGTCCTGGGCTAAGACCGCCGCAGTTAGCAGGTTGGGTATCAGTTCCCACAGGTGCCTGACCTCGGGTTCGTTCCGTGACTGAACGTGAAGTATATTCAGAAATGTGTGCGAATCGAGGAGTATGTATAAAAGTGCAATATATTGCCAAGGATACTATCCACTGCAGGCTCCTCTGCGCTGCTCAAGTGCCGAGAACATGAGACTTGCTCCGAAGCCGCGGCTGGGTATAAACCATTTGCTATATCCACCAATCAGCAGAGGCTTCCTCTCGCGGATTCACCGGCAGTCAGCACAGCATTAGCTCTGTCTTCAAACCGGAAACGCGGAAGGTGACGTCATGCCCGGTGCGGTTAGAGCGCGAAGCTTAACAGTACGACAGGGACCGGGAGAGAATCGTGCAACTAACAGAGCCCGAGGGAGGGACTAAGGTAGGGTGAATTCATAACGCGTAAGTCATCTTGCGGTGTGCAAACCACCATCGTCCACCGTATATATCCGCCATTCTCCCACCGCATCGTCGCCATCTGAAGCGCGTCATTCATCTGTACTACTGTAGCATCTGATCTGCCATCATCCTGCCAGCCGTCAATCTATCTCCCGGTGTCAATCACCAGATCCTGGAAATAAGCTCTGCCCACCATGAACTACGCTAATATGATTGAGGAGAAAAACCTCAAGGTATTTTATCTCCTGTCATGGCCAGCGTTTGCTAATGCCCTGACCAGAAAACATTCATCATAGCCACCCTGTGCTCTACCCTCGTCGGCACATTCACATCCTCCATGGGCCTGTGGGATCGGGTCAAGGAGAAACGGAAACAGCAGACCCGCGACACGACACAGGACGACGAGATCAAGAAGCTCAAGGCCCAGGTCGAGCGGTGGGAGACGCAGGATAAGCAGGCAGGCCGGTCGAGGAGCAGGGACAGAGACGAGGTCGGCGCCTCGTTCCAAAAGTCCGGGGCCCTCATCAGCCGGGAATTCGAGGACGGGTATGAGCGGCTCGGTCGGAGGTTCGCCATCGGGGACGTCATCACCGAGAACAAGCTCCAGGCCCACGTCATCTCTCTACAGCAGACGGTCATCAACGTCCTGCAAGATGCCGTCTTTCACGGCCGCCAGCTCGATCGTGCGGACATGGCCAGGCTGGTCGCCGCCTCTGATGCCGCGCGGAGCGGTTCCCTGCATGCCTTGCGCGAGCAGCGACAGCGTCTTCTCCTAGCAGAGGAACCGCGACATCCACCACCACCACCACAGGTTACCCCGAAACGTCTTCTTCTAGACGGAGGGGAACCACAACATCCACCGCCACCACGGCTAGCTCTGGGGCCACCACCACCACCATCATCACATGCTTCGCAGGTGGCTATCGCGCCCCCGACACGTGCCTCCACCGTCACCGAGGTCGATCCCCTATACTGTCGATATAGCCTCGACCTTCAGCATATCCCGAGCAGACGACTCGCCGCGAGTTTCGCCCCCGGAGGCGACTGCCAATGCCCAGCCTGCGGTATATCGCTAGCTGTCGAATCAGACGACTGCTGGGCCATCGAGAAGCGCGCCTCGAGGTGGATATCGGTAGACGGGTACAAGCGGGAGATAGAGGAAGACGTCGAGTTCACCGTCGGCCAGCGCTTCCTCGTAAAGTGCCACGGCCCGGATGGACAGTATGCCTGTGTCTTCTGCAGCCGGTTCCGCGATGGAGACGTTGTCTGCCCGACGGCCGATGCCCTGATCAACCACGTTGGACGAGCCCATGATGTTGCCGAATTAGAAAGAGAGCCTGACTTTCAGGCGCGGTTTATAGAATTAGAAAATAGCCTGCACTGAATATGATTTATTTTGATATTACTTGCCGAACCGAGACAGATGGGTAGGGCCTCCAAGGCTCCAGCCTCCAAGGTTACCAGCGTTCACTAACAGTTAGCGTTCATCGATGGCATCAGTAACCCATCTTGGATCGAAGTAAATGCTGGTAGTCCAGACCATGCCATTGCTGAGAATTAGTTGCGTTCAGTCTCGTCTAGGTCGCTCGTCATCTGCTGCCTTGTTCAAATGGACATGGTACAAACCTTATTTGCCAGCCCTAGGTTGGACATTTGAAACCCGTTGTTTAGACCGGCTGCATATATTCATCCACTGACTTGTATAGTGCGTCGACTGACTCAACCAAGCCATCGTCATGACACACCATGGGCTCAACAATTACAGGAAATTAGAATGCTTTTCCAGATGCCTTGGAACTCGGCAGGTCGATGAGGAATGTCCCCGTTTTTCTCAAAAGACGAGCTGGATCCGTCCCGAGGAAAACTTCTACCCAGGACGGGTTCGCCTCGATCTTGAAGTCCGGTATACTTTCCCTCCACGTTTTTAATATCCGCCCGGCCGGTCCGCCGTATCATGAATGTATGATCGGTGTGTGCTGTGCAGCTTCACCCAATCCGTGCCGATATCCCTTTGGTCCATCTCGTAATGATGGAATCTGACCAAGGTAAAAGTGAGAGACCCCTCCAGGCAAGGGACCACATCAAACTGATTGAAGCCCAATAATCATCGCATTGATATATCGTTACATCCGCCCTGAGATGACGCAGCTTGTCTCCTGGGCTTATGCATCCGGAAGGATTACAGAAAGCCGTGCATTTTCGACACCACTTTGCAGGCATCTCAGAGGATCTTCAGGCCTTGTGCGCGCACGCTGCTGGCAACAGGGGTTGGTCATGCGTGCGTGGGCGGGCTGATCTTACATTGCCCCTTGGAGTTCGGCCTCGGCCTCGGTCGTATCCACCGAGTCCGGTCTCTGGCGCAGGGATTCCTCCGGGGACTGCAAAAGACCTGCACCATCTCAGCTTACGCCATGATCAAAAGCACGTTTTGGACTTGGCAATGCGCGTCCGTTCGTGGCTCGGCCTGGCTTGATGCGTCCTCCTCGTGTTACAGAGATGGACCATGAAAGCCTTGCGGCAGTCCTTTACTAGAGATGTGCGTGCTCTACTTAAACCCAGTCTTACGCATTGGATGGTGAGATGAAAAAGAGCAGTTGTCTTCTACCACTTCAAGCCTCTTCACCATCGCCCTCGCCGCTTCTATCCTCTACAGTATGGCATCACTCCAGGGGGTGGCCACCGTGCTCGGTCTTCTGGGCCTATCCGCCGGCCTGGCGGTTGGCTTGACCTACGCACCATGTTACGCAACGCTCTGTCCCGAACAGCACTTTCCCCTCGAGACGAGACTTCACCTTGCGGCATTCTACGCACTCCTCGCAGTAGCCAGCGTCATGCTCTGGCTCCGTACCTCCAGCGACGCTGTGCGCTCCCTCAGCGGCACCTACATTTCATCCAAGCTCCCAATCACCATCGGGGGACTGGTAATGTCCGTCTGGGTTGTTGGCGCCACACTGGCCACGGCTGGATACTGGGTACCTGCCCAGCTCAGCTTCTGGGGATCCAGGACAGACCCCCTCGGCTGGGACTCGGCCAAGATCCGGCTCACAGCCACTGGTGTGCTGGGACACTACGCTGATATCCTTCTCGGGCTGCTGGTCATTCCCGTCTCACGGAATAGTCTGCTGGGTCAAGTGTTTGGACTGCACCGCGGCATACTGCTATCCGCCCACAAGCTCATCTCTTACCTGTTCCTGGCTGCAGCCTTGGCCCATGGAGTATCCTACGCTGTACGTTGGCCCTGCACACATTTGGCATGTCTAATCAAGGATAGCTGTATGCCCTCGACCCGGGCAGCGACAGAGATGCGGCGAGAGACGAAGCATTCGCCACCGGAAACCCCTTCATGACGCTCGAGGAAAGCGAAACGAAAAGTTCCTGGTTCACAAAGACAACTTATACCGGCGCCGCTGCCATCGTCTTCGTCATCATTATCACACTCACGGCTCTGCCTTTTGTCCGACGTCGCTTCTACAATGTATTCTACTACTGCCACATCATCACCGGCGTCTGCATCTTTGTCGCAGCTGGAGTGCACGCAAGCACAGACTTTTACTTCCTCCTTCCGGGTCTGGCTCTATGGGTCGTCGACTGGGCGAGGCGTCTCTTCGGGGGAGAAACCGGAGGGTTGCACAAGACCTTGACGGCATCATTGGAGGACGCCGGCAGTGGCTGGTATAGAATCTCGCTGCCTGCACTGGAAGAGTACAACGCCGAAGAGACATCTCTTTCTTCCATCGAGGAGGCAAAGTCGTCAAGCGACCCTCTCATGTGCTACTACCTCAACTTCCCTACCATCAGCAAGCTCCAGAACCATGCATTCACGGCAGCCGTGTCTGGCTCCGCGAGGTCCGGGCCAGTATTTCTCTTTCAGCGGGTACAGGGAAAGAGCCAGGAGAGACTTGCAAAGGAGTGGACGTGGAAGCTCGCTGCGCTTGCATCTCCTGGAGGACCAACGAATCTGGAAGCTCGATTAGAAGGCCCGTACGGACCAACTGACAGACGGTATGAGACAGCTTCCCATATTGTCTGCATAGTCGGCGGAACTGGCATCACCGGTGCACACAGTCTTGCAGTATGGTGGATCAAGACACGGGGTCTGCTCGACGACAGCAGATTCACCCTCATCTGGACAATCCGGCACGAGGAGATGGCCCATGTCAGAGAGTGGCTCGAGCTGAAAGAGATGGCTGCGATGATGGACAGACTGACATTGGTCACGCACGTGAGCTCTCGGAGCCAGAGACTGGACCCGTTAGCCCATCTCAAGCAGGCCCTTGGGATCCGGTGGGAGTCTGAGGGAGTGCATGTCGAGAAGCGTGCTCGCAGGGGAAGAGCATGGGTGTACAGTTCTGGGCCGGAGGGTCTGATCCGGGCTGCTGAGAAGGCGTGCGTTGAGACTCGGCGAGAAATCGAGAGCATTACCAAGAGGGGAGGGAGTGTGTCTGTGGACGAGATAGACTGGCACATGGCGAAATGGGAGGTCTAGTGTCTTGCTGTCTTCGAGTCACATGGCTTGGGTAGAATGTTGGACGAGCTTGGGATCTTGTTTTGTTTGGTTAGATGCTTGTTCCGGATTATAGATGTTTAGTCTCTAGACTCATGGGGTTATTTGATAGAATTTAAATAAGTACTATTTGAGTGGGCAAACCGGTAATAGTGGTTTCAATGCCAAGCGGCAGCACGCCAGTATCTGGTCCCCAAAGTGCATCTCTTCTATACATAAGGGGTAAGACTCTACTCAGGCTTTGTTAGGTTGATGAATGTCGGGTTGAGAATAGCAGCCTGACAGACGCACCGCGTGGCTTCGTGCTTACTTTTAGAAAGGGGCCCAGAGAATCCGCCACGGAGGAACTCACATGTCCTGGGCCTTTGCTATGCATTGCCTCCCACCGGAGAATCCCAAGTGCGTCGGAATGTCTGAAAGCATCTCGGGCTCTATTCTTCTTAGTATCGCATCCCCCAAGTAGTCAATGCTCATCACTGACTGGCTTTGCAGCAGCCCCCTTTCTAAGCCCAGACGTGCCCGGACCGACGCCGACGAGGCACGGAGCTTAGGTCGCCATGCCGCGGGTGCATACGGTAAAATCAACGCCCCTGCTCTCCACTATTGCCTGTATATTCATGCTGAGACCTGGCTTCTCGGTCTCACATCACACCCCGATCCCCGGATCAAGAATCCTCCACTGAGGAGTCCAACAACCGAATACCGGGTATCACGGAGCAGCTGAGCTTCCCTTGGAGCCCTGAGGGACAGCGAGTAGCCGTCAACGCGTCAGCCAGTCATGCTCTGGCTACATGTATCTCCCCATGACAAGAGCATTTCCTCTCTATGCATCACGGATGCTCTGACTGTTGGGGAGAGCTGCCAAGTCGCCTCGCAGCGTTGAAAAGCCCTCTGATACTGTTCAAGATTAGAACCCAATCTTCTCTCGGCATCAGTTCCTCAACGATATAAAGACCTGCGCAGTCGGGATCTCATCTCCACCATCTGTATCATCGCAGCCAAGGTGACGGGATTAGAGATTTCAGTCGACAGCTCCTGTCTGGGTGTGCACATTGAAATGCTGAGTTCCAGCCGACTCGACGTAGACATGATTGGCGATTCCCTTCCCTCGACCAATTCGCAAGGCTTGCTTGCTGGCGTTTTACGACCCCCCCGGTCGCAGTCCTGGCTCCGCATCGGGAGGTTGACACGCATGGCTTACCGCGTAGGACTTGACCTTGAGACCATGCGTGCGCTGTATAGCGATTAGAAGATCCCGTTGCAGCGGCAAGTAAGACGAGGAACCGATGATGGACTGGCAGCGTGTGTCGAGACTCCAGTCGTCAGGATATCGGGTCCACGGCTGCGGTCTAGAACAGAGCTTTCTGTCCCATGGTCGACCTGGTCGTCTCCTTCGCATATCGCGTTGATCACGTCAAGCTTCGAAGCCCCTGCCCAGGATGGTTGCGGTTCTCTCATCCACGCAGTCGGTATTGGATGCCAAGGGGCAGATGCACCCATTCTCCTCCGTTCCCTCTGCATAAGCATACTCAGACAGCCCAGGCTAGATACCTCGCCCTTTACCGTCCTCGGGGGGTCTAATGGTTGATGAATTATCTTTAGACGTCTACAGTCAGTTTGCTTCAAGTTCCATGGTTAATGTCTCAATACAGGCAGTGCATCCAGAAGATGTCGGGGAAACGTTAAAATTCAACAAGTCCATACCTTGAATTTTGGGATAGGGACTGTTCTCTTTTACTTGGCTTAAATCCTGCCTGTTCAATTGCCGTCAATTTCTAGGACAGCTTCCCGCCTATTTCTTGTCCCCCTTATCCTTGGACTTGCTCCCCTTGTGCTTGGACTTGGGGTCCCGGTGGTGGACGTGAAGGGGTACCTTGGCCCCTCCGTTCATTCAGGACAGGAGCTTGACCGAGATGTGTGGCTCGACATTTTTGATGGGGTTTCCGTTCCTGTCTACAGTTTTACTCATCTTGGACGTGTGAGCTTGATTCTTTTGCTTGAAGTAAATGACGCTGGAGTTGATGATGATGATGTTGTTGTTGTTATGGACTTGTGGTAGACCTTCCAAAGATATCCAGCCTTTATATAACTGTGACTGCCCTCCTACCTCCATGCACACTGATGCCATGTTTGTTGTTCACATCAAGTCCCTTATTCAGTGACGAGCTGGGTGAATGAGTCCAAGACACTGTTCGTGACCAAGGCCATTGTCTACTCTTTATCTAACACTACTGGCTCGCCATAGAACACAAAGACTACTTCTTTCTTTGGCTTGTCGAGTCTACTTAAAGAACGACCAAGATTAAAAAGGCTGCCCCGTCATCCCTTGCCGAGGATACCGGACAATCTCCAGGGGGTATATTGCAGTCGACTCGTGCGACCAGCAAGACCTCCTCCTCCTCCGCCGGCCCAGGCCTCCCCCTTTACAATACGCCTACTCCCGCGACTGCCACCACGTGGACCACCGCGCCGCCTGCTGTGCCGAGCCCGAATGTGGCTCCTGGCTCGCTGCCACTGAGCCCAAGTCAACAAATCGTTGACATTCTGTATGGTGCGGCTAGGCCAATGCCTCTTGGCACGGATCCTCGAATTGTCTAGCAGACACAAGAGGACAGAGATGAGCTACGAGAGCTCCGTGCCTTTACTCAGAGAACCCCCCTGGCACGGAACGTGGCTCCTAGCTCACTACAACTAAGCCCAAGTCAATAAATAGTCAACATTCTATATAGTGCGGCTGGGCCAATGCCTCTTGGCACCGATCCTCGAATCGTCTAGCAGACAGAAGAGGATCGGGACGAGCTACGAGAGCTCCGGGCCTTTGCTCAGAGAACCCCGCTGGCACGATTTGGCGACCAATATGGCTGGCTAGTTCAGAGCGTCGTCGATGCCCTGGGGTATTTTAGAATGGGCATTACTGGATTCTTTTTACAGCAGTATCTTCAGGATAAATTATCCAAGAAGCAGTGAGACATTTATCGTCTACCAGGATACCATCCACCCCCAGGATGAACTATTTTCACAAATATCACAATAAGCCAAACTATCGGTTCAGAGGTATCGGCATGTGTTGGCAGCCGTTGATCCGGTCAGGAAGGGGCTGCGGACCCGACCCGGGCCCGGTCACGTGACTGGGACCGGGACCAAGGAGGGGTCAAAAGGGGCCTCTGCAAACCCTCTTGGGCTTCCTTCCCT
>JABFEP010000801.1:0-20898 GCA_013618265.1 Fusarium albidum
AAGCATTGTGGCAGTAGTTAGGTCAGGACGAGCATGGCCCGGCTTGAGGATTATCCGGATGCGTGTCGCGTCACGTGATCACATGGTTAAGAGGCTCATGAGAGCCTCCTCGGCCTCTTACTGTTTCCTAGTTCGTAGCTCCAATTGAATGCAAGATGCAGGAGCCCACTCTTGTTATATATGCTTTCCCACATACGTATGTGAAGACATACCAACAGTAGGAATATTAGCTGCCAAGCACGGAGTGCAGGGATGAATAACATACTGCTGCTCTCTTGTCGAGTTTACCTAATAAACCCATAACTTAAACTTACAATCCTCGGCAGAATTAAGAAAAATCTCTCCGTGTTAGCTGAGGGGCTAAACCCCGCTGTAGACTCACTGTTGGTCGGCATCTGTCAAGGGGTCTCGAGGCTAGGCTGCAGGCGAGCCAGTCGGCTGCTGCCGGAGGACAAGGGGCAAGGGGTAATACGGGAGGGCCCGTCCGGATACAACCCCTACGGCACGGCGCTGAACGAGGCAAAGCTCGAAGAACCCCCCCTCTTCTTACCATCTTCCATGATGCCAACGTGGAAGCAAACATTCTAGAACCCTGGGTTAGGCCCTGGTTGCACCAACTTCCTCCCTGAGTGGTCCTACTGTGTCGAGGCCGCCGATGAGCCCCCGGTCACCAATGTCCCTACCAAGACGACGACGGCGGCCGGGGGAAGCAGCCCGACCAAGGGCATCCAGACGCCCACGCCCACGCAGCCAGACATGGTTGACAACTGCGATGCTTTTGATTTCGTGGAGCAGGGCATGTCTTGCACTACGGTCCTCACCAAGAACGGCATCACGCTCAAGGAGCTGGTGGCTTGGAACCCTTCGGTCGGCAGCAACTGCGAGTCACTCTGGGCAAATTTCTATGTCTGCGTGAGCATCGTCGGCCACGATCCCAAGAGCGCCACTACCGCAAAGCCAAGTCCCACGACAACGTCAAAGACAAGCCCCACCAATGGTATCGAGAAATAAATTCAATACCATAAGGTCCCTCCCTGGCAAGCTCTGAACACCGAGACGCCCGACGATCTTGGTGGCCGCGTCAATTGTCTTGCGGGCCGGCTTGACAGGATAAGTAGGCCAGCTGCGATGGGTATCCAATGCCATAAACCATAAGCTGGGTTGATTGATGATGTAAGAGTCGAAATCTTCGGCCTTGACTTCTTCATCGTGCAATATTTGGCCGCTCGGACCGAAAAGCACCTTGTAGCCCTGAATTAGGTACAAAACCGGAACAAGATCATCAGGTAAACTGGCTTTGGCCGCAAAATTCCAGGGCAGTGAGAATGACCGTCTGAGCGAGGTCGCCATGCTGCATCAGAAGATGTTTGTGGTCGCTGGTAAAGCTCACTGTCTGTCCCTAGACGTTCTTATGAGACCCTGGCATTCTTTTCGTACTGATTGAAGACTTACCATGGTGAAGAACTGATTGCGGACTGGGTAAGAAGATGGTAGGGCTTTGGCTCCAAGTGTAGGCTGAAGATGAAAGGAAGAGAAAGGGTGTTCGCTCTCGGGGAGACCATCGAGGTATAAATAGGCCGAGCCAAGGTGGTATCACATGTTAGGATCTGGAAAATCGTAGCATTGCAAGGCAGAATTGACCTCTATGGGTAAATCATATGAACACCGAGTACGCCATGTAGCCCCTGTCGGCCTACTTGTGTGGCCGGCCTGCTCATCGACCGTTCTCATCCAGGACCAATTATCACAAGATGTCAACTCATAGAATAGCAATCAATGACACAACTCTGGTGCCGCCCACCGGTCATTAGCCACTGATAGATGCATCCGTGCCCCCTTTATATAGATCACAGCGACAACCTACATTCAGCCGACCTTGCTGTCGACCGGGTGTGTTTTCATCGCCCAATAATAGCAACCTCAAGGAGTCTTCGATCACACCAGCAATGGGTTTAATACAACCCCTTGTTCGAATCACAGTGATGACCTACATTCGACTGACCTTATCGTTGACCTGGTGGCATCATTCTAGCCAACAAGGACTGTTGCCAAGGGTTAACGGCATCAACGCGATGCTCCACGCCATAGCCTTTTTACAAATCACGCCGGCTCGCTTGCATCACTCTTGCCCCTGACCAGGAGCAAGGAGTGTTGCTGGTTTCTAATGATGCCGGAAAGTGATTACATAACTGCAACACTCCCGAGACCTCTTCGGAGACCCGTGAGTGAACAGAGGAATACTTAAGGGAGCATCCCCCCCCATCATCTTTGGAGCTCAACTTCCCCTTTTCATCACACATCTCCTTCCTATCACTCATCGAACACAATGAACCGGATTTCTTCTTCGACGAACTTTGCCCAATCCCACGCCTCGCTGAGAGAAGAGGCCGCCGACGCACATGACCTTGGGATCAACCCAGTGTTGGCGATCGACGTCCTTCAATCCCTTCCCGCTGCCCACTTTCCCATGGCCGACATGGCGTATGGATTTGACGAATTCGCTTCCCTGGAGCCCTCTCTTGAGTGGTTTTCAACATACTCTAAGGGCATTCAAAATGTCCAATCTTACGAGTATGGGGATTTTCCCGCAGCGGATAGCCAAGCCCTTCACGGCATTCAGCCCGTCTGGCATTCCCCATACTTTGAGGGTCATGCTGCCAGTTGCCTCTTTTCCAGGGGAGTAGCAAGTGCTATCTCTCCGCAATCATCAGCCGTCCATTTTCGAGACGGCTCTGACGGCCCCGATGGTGGTTCACCGGCCGGCCCCACTTTCAACGGCTGACCCCGCATCTCCGGCACCTGATAACTCCGGCTCTCACAGCCCCGATCGCTGTTCACCGGCCGGCTCCACTTTCAACAGTGGGCCACCTGACTCCCTATCTCGCGCTCCTGACGACTCCAGCTTCTCGGCTTCAAAGAGCTCGGAGGGCGCCGGGTCGACTAAACCATCGGGACCCAAGGATGACGAAGGCACTTCAGGGTTTATGGCTAGGGGCATCACGAGCGGATCAGACCAGAGAGACCACCAATTCCGAATGGATTCTCCTATGATCCCAGCAGAGTCTGGCGCCCGAACTGCCGCCCGAGAGAACTCTCCACCCGAAGTCATTGACCTGACACTGGATGACGAGCAAGAGTACGAGTCACAGGCCAAGCTTCGCCTGGAGTCAATTCGAGTGGGAAGAAGGAAACGGCGCTTTTGCTGGAACCGTCGTGGCGAGATGTGGGTTGGAGAGAGAAGTAAGAAACCTGGGAGTAAGAAACCTGAGCGAAGGAAGGTTGCTTCGAAGAGAGTATGCGCTATCGAGGTGACGGTTAATGGTGACTGGGGAAGTGTGTGGCTGCATAAGAAATCTAAGAATGGTAAAATGGCATGGAGAGGAATTGACCCTGTGGGGTCGTGGAGGGTAACACTTGGGTCGCGGGAAGCTGAACTCCTCTTGTGCAACCCTACGATATCTCGTGACGCAGCGTTAAAAATGCTGGTGGGAAGCAAGAGAGTGTTTCATATGTAAAGGTAGTGGCCTATTATTCTACTTGTCCCCTTCTTTAATCGCCACTCTATAGCGGCGTGCCGCAAATAACCCTCCTAAAGGACCACCTCGTCATCTAAATGTCCTCTGAAGGAGAACCGCCCTTTAAAGTTTGATATTGATAAGTAGAGAATTCTATATAGACGTCTCGCATTTATCTCAATGAACTTGCTTATATTCTACCTGAAGTCGTACTCTCGAGTGGCGGTTCAGTCGAGCTCAGCGCTATGCCCGGGCCCGTACGGCATGTCGACACGCCGAAGCCTGGCGCTTAAATTATTAAAGCGGAGTGAGGCGGAGTGCGGACATTGATCTCGACAGACAGGCATATAGCTGTTCTTCTGAGCCAAACAAACGTAGACCATTTTCATTGTTCCTCTTAGATCATCCTTAATAGCATAACATGGAACACGTAGCAGTCCATAGTGGGCACAATCTTAAAACCCCAGTCAATTGGTTTTTGCCTCCAAGGTTAACCCCAATATGAGATTAGCCTAGCTAATTAGAAGAACCCTAGCCATAATTTGCTAACCCGAGTTTTGGTTTAGACACCTGAACGTATTTAACTTGAATCTTGAAGGCCATCCTAGTATAATGGCCGATAGGCTGCAAGACAATGCAGGGCACCCTCTACTTGCCGATAGTTAAACTCCAAGGCTAACTGCGACGGTGCAGGGCAGAGGGAACCTGTGATGGATACAGCTTAGTTGAGCCCCGGAATAGGGATATTTAAGTTCTTATTCCATGGGTATTGAACAGAACAGTCAAGAACCAGAGGCATCTGTGCTAACCCCTCGATGCGCTCAAACTTATAATAGAGTACAAAAAGCCTGAAGGGCCGCGAGCTTATATGTCGCAAAAGAATATAGTTTTTCCTAATAAAGATATCTAATATTAGATATTAATATAATTACTAGAATAACTAGGTTTTTACTCTATAGCTATAATAGCTAACTATTGAGGTAAATATTAATTAATACCTCGAGGGATATAAATAGCTATATACTGCCTACTTTAGTTAGTTCCTTTCTATTATCTCTAAAAATATAATTCTGAATCTATAACCCCACGCGTGAGGATCGCCATCGGCGACGATATCAACCACCAGATGCGCTCAAACAACTGCCGCTATCCGCCAGGCTTCAATCTCAGCTCGAGCAGCCACGTTCCAAACAATCACGCGAGACGCGCGTCGCTCTGGTGCGACGGATCGGATCTCGGCACAGTTTGCTACAAGCCTCAAAGACTAAAACTTGCAGTCTGTTTCAACCTTCAGCTATAACAAACGCAGCGACAATAAGAACAAGGAATCCCCATGTTCTTCCTCTTGGCATTCTTCTTTCATATCACTTTCAACTGCTTCCTCTACCATGGGCAAGTATCCTCCCATGAACTTCTTCTTCCTTGCCTACATCCTGCATTCCTGTTCAGGGTTATCCACTGCCTCCGAGGACCCTGGCCTGGCAGACTTTGGACAGACCGTCGAGGTACTGGGACAGGTAAGAATGCCCGTGTTTTCATCCTACGTTTCTCACACGAGGTAGATGCAGAGGACAGATCAGGACTTCATAGACGGCCTTGCCCTCGACTTGTTTTCCCCATTGAACCGGACTCTCGTCGTTGAACAGAATACCTCGCCTCTACCTGGGACCTTTGTCGTCGGCAGTTCCGGCGAACCCTTCGTAGCGTTATCAAATTACTCATGGGTCATCAAGATGAACGACACGGCCAAGGATCTCATCGCCAAAGTCGAGCTTCCGTACGACCCCGTCATGCTTGCACAAATGGGCATTGACCAAGGCAACACATATGTCGGGACTCTAGCACCCGACGGCAAGTCATGGGTCATATCAGAGTCGCAGCGCAATGTTCATGTGTAAGTCCTATGTGAGGTTTTTGCCGTGCCTTAAGGGCTCGAAGCTTCCACAACCAAAAAGTCCATTCCCTCGAGGCCGCAGAACTAACGAGATAGTTCGGAAAATAAAACTCGAATTATCAAAATGACTTCCCTTGACGGAGAATACATGCTTCTCGGCCGGAAAACAGCAGACGTCTCAAACATCTTTGTGCAATATGGTCAAGGTGCCACACGAACTGTCAACGTTACGGGAGGCGGCGCACAAGAAGCTGAATTCGTCGATGGGCTGCGGTTCAGTATAAAGTCCAGCACAAGTTTCACAATGAACGTCGACATCATACACGGGGTTTCCCAGGACGCGTTGCCCTCGGACGTCACATCTCTCAGTAAGTACTCACACGACTATACCAAGCGGGATATTAATTAAAAGACTCGTACGCATGGTTCGTCAACACGAGCACTACATCGGCAATCGAGAATGCAGAGATACGATTCCCGTGTAAGTCGGTTGTCTAGACTTCAAGGCTGTTGCTGATGTACTAGTTAATCGTGCCATGATTGCCCCTGGCATGCTCGCCGCGAATGGCTTGCCCCTGCTTACCGTGGCAAAACGACCGTTGGATGCCACTGATGCAAAGTTTGCTCCTCTGACGCCTGAGCTTCAAGCCTTGGTCATCTCGGAAGACCGCATCAAGTTGCCTTATATTAGCCAGTTGTATGGGCAGTATGTTATTCTTGTGGGGTGAGCTTGGTGGTTTTCGGACACCGGATTCTATGGGCAGTTTCGGCGAGGATGTGACCGAGTCTCGAGGGAGTCAAGTGTATATTACTCAAATCATCTCTATTGTCCTTGATATAGGCACCTATGAACTGTTGATGCGCACACAACTATCCGCAAGCGCCCCGTCAATCAGCACAAGACATCTTGCTTGACAACTAGAATTCTTTTATAAAGCCTCCCCCTTACAGACTAGAAACCGTAAATAATCTCCTTCACAATCACGCCGTCCAGATCCTTTAGCTTGTCGATCGCCTGCGTGGTAATGGGCCTTGATGTGTAAGCAACCCACTCAATCACTACATTCAGACACTCACGGAGGCAAAGACATGGGAGGAGTGACCGGGGCCTTCGTCCAGGTATCCTCTCCAGTGTCCTCCATGATAATCCTGCCAGTTGTTAGCAGCTTGTCGGTCCCGGGCGAGGAGCTGCGTACTCGCGGACTTTCTCGTCTTGCATCTCCCAGTGCTCAATGGATAAGTAGGTGTAGGAAATTCTCTGTACAGGTCAGTAGACTTCGTGACAGGGCGGTCGAGCGTGATCCTTTCGGTCGGCCATGATGAAATGCGGATGCTAAAGTTGAATGGTGAATTGGTGATGTGGCCAGGAGACGGAACGGGATGGCATACTTATACTGCTCGCTGTGGTGAGGATGATACGTCATGGTGGCAGTCCAACGAACCGATAAAGTCAACTGTCTCAACTCCCCGCATCCAGTTGCCACTCTCCCTGACCTCAACAAATTGATCAATTAACTGCTCTTGCCCAAAAAAACATCCTCGCCAAGCCACCCTTCTTGGTTTGATGTTCTGTTACCATCGCTCGGAGGGTTAATGAGGGGCAACTAAGGCGCAAGAGGCCTCGATCTCGTCAACTGCTACTAGGTTCAATAGAATCAGACGAATTACTAGCACGACTATAGATACATTAGAGTATAACTAAAATACACTATTACCCGTTTCACACCCATGTTCACCGCAGTTCAGTCCCTCCGAGCAGCTTCTCCCGTCTCCGTCTCTTACATCGCCGCACGCAAAGCCAGATACCCACGGCCAGAATGATGGCGCCGACGATGGGCAAGCCAATCAACATAAAACCCATAGACGGCGTGAGCCCATGGTCATCCTCCGGGGGCTCGTCACTATTGGTCGTGCCACGTAGCTCCAGCCGTCCTGTCGATGTGTCTGTGTCAGATGCACCCCAGGAAATCGTCCAAGCCTCGTGCACCATCAGGGTTCGGGCGGGAGCCTGAGATGTCGCGGTCATGTGCTCGTCGTTCGTGGCCGTTTCGAATAGGTCGTCAGTGTTCTTCTGAACCCAGCGTCCGCATTGGTGGGTGCTTATTGATGCCGAGGTGGCAAGTTCGTAGTCGTCACTATTCAGATACGTGTAGCCACTAAAGCAGATGCTTCTTGTTAGCAAGTATTCTTTTCGTCTAGTTAAAGGCCAGAGTCTCCAGACCTGTTGCAGCAGACAGCTGTTGAAGGCCCCGTGTCAGCATCTTGTCCTACTCTTTCAGAGCTCCATCCCCTGGGGCACGCAGCAGCGTTGAAGTGGAAACGACTCTCGGGTATGCTGTCTTCCCAGCCGGACGGGTGGCAAGACGGTACGGCCTCAGACGCCAGGATGGCCACCGTAGAGGTCGAGTCGCCATCGCTCACAAGAGCGCTCGTGGTCGTCCAGTGGGAGTCGCACCCGCGTGGCTGTTCAAATGGTGTGGTGAGGGTGAGCATCTCTGTGGCTGTGGCCATGGCCGTTTCTGGCCTGGAGAGAGGTGAGCGCCGTCGGTCATTGGCGCTGGGACGAGGGTCGGGGGACATGATGGTGGATTTGTTACGTGGAGCCACCAAGTCTAGGGAGATGAGGGCGGCGGTGGGCCGGGTGGCACTGGCAATTACTTATACCCTCTCGGCCGACAAAGGGTCCTTGCCCGGCAGGGGTAGGACCCCCTTCCCGAGCCAGGGTATGGGTTAAGCATATTGCACCACCTGGCAGCGGTGACTGGAGGGCCTCTCGGAGTCTGGAAGCAACACCCCGTCCTACCCTGTCGTCGGCCCACGCTATCGAGGCAAGCATCATGATCCCTACACAGCGAGATTCCGGCTAGACACGCCAGTTCAGGCTGTGCGACACAACAGCGGGCGGGGGCCAACAGCAGAACCAACAGCATGCCTGGGGCCCTGCGGCATATTTAGATCATGGTCATGTTCTTGAGGCCGCCGCAGCTGTTCTTGATGTGCCCGAGCCGGGTGAAGAAGTCCAGCTTGATGCGTCCGTTCCACCAGATGGGCCCCAGGGCCGGCTGCTCCCTGACCCCGTGTAGGTACTTGAACTGCAGGATGATGACCTCGCCGGGGAACTCGCTGGTGAACCTGTTGATGTCGTCGATGATGTTTTCGAAGCTCTCGCCGGCGGCACCCAAGAGGACTGGGTCGGTCATGAAGGACCTGTACAGGGCCCAGAACTTGTACTTGTCTAAGTTGTTGTTGTCGTGGACCGAGGCGATCCGCAGGTCGAACCAGCGCGACCCGGCCCTCAGCTGGTCGTAGATGCTGATGCCCTGGGTCCGGGTGTTGCTCTCGATGCCGCCCGCAAACTTGAGGCCGTCCCAGATCCGGGTCATGCCCGTGTTGTGGGAGCCGGGCATGACGATCCTTTCTTGTATACAGGGCCTTTCTTCTGATCTTTAGTGGAGGAGTTGTTCTCTTGGCCTTGCTCTCTTTATCCATTCATCTCTATCCGCTTAGATTGCACCCGCCAGGCTAGGCTTCCACGTGCTTCCTCGTGCCGTCCCCAGATGGGTCATCGTACGGCTTCTGGCCCATATACTTCCAGACTTGGGCTGCCATCAAGGTCATGTGCTTTTCGTTGCTTCGGAACATGAAATCGGATATTCCATCGCCGATATACGACACTGAACGGTCCTAGTCTTGTCGTTAGATCTGCCTGCGGTGCTGGATCTGCATAGTTATCTACCAGTCCAAGCGTCAACTTGATGACACCATCAGTCCAGTCCGCGTTGTAAACCTCCATGGGCGACTGGTCATGCACCGCTTGGAGGATGTTCTCGGCAACAACCGCAGCTTGACGCATTGCACAACGGGCGTTGGGATTAGGGAGTTTGGTCTCTGCGACATCGCCGCAGGCATAGACGTTTGGCAGATCTTTATCTGCGACTTGCAACGTATTCTTGACAAGAATGTGACTAGTCGATGAAACTAGTTTTAGAGAAAGGGAAGCTGCAAGATTCGAGGCGGGTTTCTGTCCTGCACAGTTAATCTTGCAATAGTCAGTTGATATCCTCCTAGTGTGGACGTGTTTGACTTACAACGTAGTCGGACATGATGACCTTGCCTGACGTTAATGTCACCGTTCTTGCTTCGGCATCCTGCTCGACTACTCGATCCTGCAAGATGGTCTCTATACCAAGCCTGTCAAGTCCTTCTTGGGCAGCATTTTGCAGAATCTTGCCGAATCGGTGCATGACCGCAGACCTCGAATGCACCAGCGTGACTTTCTTATCGGGATACAAGCCCTTGATGTCTGTCGCTACCTCGACTCCAGCGGCGCCCGCTCCTATCACGAGAATGGCACTCGCTGCTTGGATGCTATCCTGCATAGCACGCATCCTTTCCATGCCCTCATACTTATTAGACGCGTTGACCCGAGACGGCAGTCCATCTTTCACTGCAGACCCAGTGGCAATGACGAGGAAGTCGTAGGGGATGTCCTCACCGGTGCGTTCGAGAATGACGGACTTCCGGGTGATACTAGCAGCCTTGTCTGCAATCCAACGGATGGATCCCTCAGGAGCACCAACCACATAGCCCCCGTAGGGGATAAAGGCCTTTTCCTCGTGGCCCTTGATGACGCAGAACCGTGGCAACAGCCACGTGAAGTGAAAGTGTGAGTGTGGCTCGATGACGACAACGCGGTAGGGGCTCTTTGGTGGTAGACGTTGGCTGATGCGGCGTGCGGCATGGTATCCTGCAAAGGATGCACCGACGATGACGATGTTGCGTGTTCTGTCAGACGCGGAAATTATGCCAGACCATTGTGCTTGACGGCGGATGAGGGCGGCTTTCAAGGTGTGTCTCGACTCGTTCCAGAGCATGGCCACCATGGCGCCGATGAGCTTGGCGACGAGGAGTGTTTTGGCCAACATGTTGAAGGTAGGGTTGATGAGCTGGCAGAGGTGCTGCTCCAACGACCATGCAGGAACTGCGAGTATTTAACATGTCTTATGGCCGACAGAATAAGCCGAAGGCTCGGGGTGGGTCTGAATATCCCGAGCGGCAAGTCCGGGAGGTAACTCACTCCCTGAGCTGCACAAGCCATGTCAGGGTCAATAACTTGAAATAAATGGCATGAGAGCAAAGGCACAGGCTCAGAACGATGTAGCATGATCTCCGAGTCCCCGAGTTGGGGTCGGAGTCCGAGTAGGACTGGACAACCCGAGTCGCCAGCCAATCAGGAGGCCGTATCGACCGGAGTTAGGAACATGACCGTCTCCCAAGATGGCAGTGTACAGGGTGGTTTGATCGAATCATATTCTAGCATTCTCGAAGCAATCTATTACAGGTCAAAGTTGACATAAACCCTGCTTTCCCAACCAGCAAGTATCGGATGTCCGCCCTTGATATCGGCCGCACCCTCAGTTGTCCGTACAAGCAGACGCACCTCGTCCATCGAGCAGTCCAGCGCCTTACAGATCTCAACTCCAGTTCTCTTCTCTCTACACATGTTGAGTATGACAACCGCCTTCCTCTTGGACGAGCCTTGTCCGCCCACCGGGACTCGACTCTCCTTTACATATGTAAAGACGGACTCATCAGCTGGCTCGAGCAACTTGAACGATCCAAACACAAATACATCCTGGTAATTCTTTCGAATAGCCAAGACACGCTTATAGAAGCTTAGAATCGATGACGGATCCTTTTCCTGCCTCGCCGCGTTGACCTCACGGTAATCATCGTGAACACGCATCCACGGCGTTGCACGTGCATTAGCGAATCCCGCATTAGGAGAATCGTCCCACTGGAAGGGAATCCGAGCATGATCACGAGCCATGATCTGCAATCCATGCATTGTCGCCTGGATTCTCTTATCGTCACCCGACTCGACTGCCTCGGCGTAGAAGTTCCTGCTCTCGATATCCTTATACTCGTCCATACCCCACGAAGCAGGCATGTTGGTCATTCCAATCTCCTGGCCCTGGTACAGGAACAGAGTGCCCGTGAGGGTGATCTGCCAGAGAGCAATTGTCTTTGCAGACTTGAGCCACCACTCTGGTGTTGAAGCGTCGCCGAATCGATCAACTGACCGGCCGTTGTCGTGGTTTTCGCAAAATGCTGTTGTCCAGGCATCTGTCCCCTCGATGAAGCTCTGCCACTTGTGCGTGATGGATTTCAGCCTCGACAGCGGAAATGGCTGGTAGATGTATTTGCCGCCGAAGCCGTTTCCGTTGCCGAGACGGATCATGGAGAATTCAAATACCATGTCCAACTCCTTGGCTGCTGTCGATACATAGGGGATGACCTGCGATGGATGGGGCGTGTTTGAGAGCTCTCCGACTGAAACGGCGTTATAAGGACCAAGGACTTTCTGGTACATCTCGTGGATGAACTCGTGGATGCGCGGTCCGTTGCACCACATCTCCGGTGCTGGCTGGTGAGGAGAGTCGGGATCCGTGATGGGAGCATCGACAAAGTCCCGTCTCTTGGAATACTTGTTGACTGTATCGATGCGGAAGCCATCCACGCCACGGTCTAGCCAGAAACGCATGGTGTTTTCATAAATGGCCCCTCGACACTCTGCATTATCCCAGTTCAGGTCTGGCTGATCGGGCGCGTAGAGATGCAGATAGTACTCCTGGGTGTGCTCGTCCCACGTCCATGTCGAGCCGGCAAAGTATCCTCTCCAGTTCGTAGGGGGATGTCGAATCCCGTTGTCGTCGTAACGAGCAGGTTTCCAGATATACCAGTCTCGTTTGGGGCTTGTTTTTGAGGATCTCGAGGACTTGAACCACTCGTGCTCAACCGAGGTGTGGTTGACGACTAGATCGAGGATGATCTTGAGTCCTCGCTCGTGGCATTTTTCGACAAGGGTATCCACGTCATGGACTGTTCCATATGGCTCGTAGATTTTTTGATAGTCCGATACGTCGTAGCCCATGTCTTTTTGGGGACTCTCGAAAATAGGCGACACCCAGACCACGTCGATGCCCAGGTCGCCGAGGTAGTCGAGTTTCGAGATCAGACCGGGTAAGTCACCCCAGCCGTCTCCGTCCGAGTCCTTGAAGCTTGCTGGGTACACCTGGTAGAAGGTGGCGGCCTTCCACCACGGCTGTCTGCCTACCCACTGATTCTCGTCGTCCCAGATGATGGAGCCCATGGCGATGAACTGACAGAAAGATGCTGGGGGAGGATTAGAGAGGTCAAGTTTGTGAGCAGTAAAATGGATGAGCAGCCAACTTATTACTCCCAACACTTGCAGTTATGTGGACCTTATGTCGTCAAACCCGGCAAGGCATGGGCATGTACTAGCGGACTCTCCGCACCATTGCGATGGGTTGGATGGGCTAAAGGCGGAGTTGCTCCGCACGTCATCCTGCAGGCGGAGACTCCGCCGGACTTGATCAACCGGCGGAGTCTCCTGTTGCTGAAATGTTCTCTGCTCACTCGGCCATCTCAACGGCCAATCCAAACTCTTTCCTGCCACCCCACAACGAGCAGACCCTGGCTTCCCCACGCTGTTCCGACCTGCTGGTCAGCTGCAGACGCTCTGGGGATTCCACCTACAAATTTGTTCTCAACCGGCTGAGCAAGTTATATAAGGGCCACGGCATCGCCGAACTGGCAAACACTCATCTCCCATTGCACTCATCACTTCCGCAACCATGGCTGTCGACAAGGACTCTGCCCATCATGAGGAGGCCATCGCATCCGAGGCCAAGGTCGCCGCCGAGGCCGAACACCACATGACTCTCATGCAAGCCGTCAAGACATACCCCAAGGCCATCGGCTGGTCCATGCTCCTGTCGTCGACGCTTATCATGGAAGGCTACGACCTCGCATTGCTGGGGAACCTGTATGCGTCGCCCGTCTTCAACAGAAAGTTTGGCTCATACAATGCTGCCACAGACGAGTACCAGGTTTCGGCAGCGTGGCAGTCTGGCCTTTCCAACGGAGCACGTGCCGGCGAGATCATTGGCTTGATCATGGCTGGTTGGACGGCTGATCGATACGGCTACAAGATGACGACTATTGGATCGCTTGTCATGATGATTGCTTTTATCTTTGTTCTCTTCTTTGCTCCAAATATCAAGATCCTTGTGCTGGGAGAGGTTCTGTGCGGTATGTTACTGTCTACACGGTAAAAAAGAGACATTCTGACAGATGTATAGGCATTCCCTGGGGCGCATTCCAGAGTGTCACTCCCGCGTACGCGTCCGAAGTTGCGCCAGTTGTGCTGAGGCCATATCTCACGACGTTTATCAACATGTGCTGGGTCATTGGCCAGTTCTTTGCTGCCGCTGTCAACAAGGGCTCGGTGCACAGGAATGACCAGTGGGCCTACCGCATTCCGTTCGGTGTGCAATGGGTGTGGCCTGTTCCGATTCTAGCAGGCGTCATGTTTGCTCCCGAGTATGTTCTGAGAGTATCTGTGAAGTGACATGTTGACTAACACGAATAGGTCGCCGTGGTGGTACGTACGAAAGAACAGGAGGGATGCGGCCAAGAGGTCACTACTCCGACTTACATCTCGCAATCAACCCAACTTCAACCCTGACGAGACCATTGCCATGATCGAGCACACGAATGCACTTGAAAAGAACCTGAAGGAAGGTACTTCCTATCGAGACTGCTTCAAGGGAGTTGACCTCCGACGTACCGAGATCGTTGTGGGAATCTGGCTTGTACAGACCCTAGGCGGCCAGAACCTCATGGGCTACTTCTCGTATTTCCTGAAGCAGGCCGGGATGGACGCCAGCAACTCCTTCTCCCTCTCCATGGGCCAGTACGCCCTTGGCATGGTGGGCACGTTCGGATCCTGGTTCCTGATGGCCAAGGTTGGTCGTCGCAAGATCCACTTCTCTGGTCTCTGTTGCCAGCTCATACTCCTCGTCATCGTCGGCTCGCTCTCCTTCTCCAACGACAACGGCTCAGTGTGGGCCATCGGCGCCATGCTCATCGTGTTCACTTTTGTCTACGACTTCACCGTCGGCCCCGTCACGTACTCGCTCGTGTCGGAGTTATCGTCTACCAGACTCAAGGCCAAGACTATTGTCATGGCGCGAGCGGCCTACAACGCGAGCAACATCTTTGTTAATGTCATGACGAATTATCAGCTTTCCTCTACGGCTTGGAACTGGGGTGCTCGCACGGCCTACTTCTGGGCGGGGACTTGTCTCGTATCGGCCATCTGGGTCTTCTTCAGACTGCCCGAGCCCAAGGACCGCACGTATGCGGAGCTGGATGTGCTGTTTGAGAAGAATGTCCCGGCTAGGAAGTTTGCAAAGACTCATATTGATCCTTTCTCGCATCAGTTGGCAGAGAAGAACTTGGGGGATGAGAAGCTATGATGGATGGGAACTACGTACTTGAAGATCAAGAATGGAATGTATTTTCCCTAGTAATTATTCAAGACTCCTTCAAACTCCCTTGCTTAAGTTGATTGTGGAGCATCGCTTTGTCCTGGAGGTAGAGCTTGCTGTATGTGATTCTCCAGCAACGGCTCATATATAGTTGTACCCCCCGGCAACTGCGCCATCAAGTCTCTTATGTACAGCAAATCATCTTCCGGCGATGTCCCTATTGCCAAACCCTGCGGACTCGAAGAGTTGACCGGCACACGAGCGAGAACATCCACCACGGCCGAGACAATGTCATAGAGCTTCTCCGTCAGTCCAACGCCGTGGACCTTGATGCTGTTTATCGAAAGATGCCGCGTCGAGAGGGTCAGGTCCTTTGCTATCTCGAGAGGATACTGGTAAGTGAGACTATGCTGATGTGCATTCTCGCTGAGATGGCCGAGTCGCAGCCGCAGTTTCCAGATGACGACTCGAAGCCACAGCTGGGTGATGCTCAGATTCGCTTTCTGGGTATCATGCAGATGCACATCCGCCTTGAGAGACGTGTTGACCGACGTCTCGACATAATCGAGCGATGCAAGAGGTGGCGTGGTCGCCAGGATTTCCTGGTTGTGAAGGCCAACGAAGGAGGTATCAATCGGCCGGAAGAGCGCCGCCAGACTCCAGAATCCAACTAGTGAAGGGTCCTCCATCTCCAGCTCTGGTGTTTCACTCGTGATCTGCAACGTGATGGGTCGGCGATAGCGGATTGCGTGCGACCTCTCAGATACCAGCAGGACCCAGAACAGTCTCCCAGCCAGCGCCCTTGAAGAAGCATCCATGTCGTCGAGTCTCAGGAGGCAGAAGAGTGTTGTCGCCTCGCGGAGGAACAGGAATGCCTGGCTGTGATGCGACAGCCTTGCTTGGCAGGCGTAGAGGAAGAAGGCGAGGAGACACTGGTTGAGGGTGGGCTTCACGTTACGAGGGATGAGCTGATGAGTCGCCACGGCTTGGTCGAGGATCATGGCCCCGTACGTGGCATTGTTCTCGCGGATGACGCCTTCCGAGAGGAGATTCTCAGGTTCCTCAGCCTGGAGGAGCACCTGAGCGCACATTGCAGCGAGCACGGCGTGGGCCTCAACCCTCGACGACGCGATGGCCTCGAGGTGCACGACATACTCCCTCGTCAGGATGGGGATGGTGGGATACAGCCTGGCGATGAATCGCTCTGTGCAGTGACGGATGATCTGGCTGGGGACCAGGTCTGCCAATCGCTGAGCAGCATCTGGCACCCCGAGATACGGAGGTATGGATACGGCTGCAGGTCCCGACTGTGGCATGCACCGGTCGGCGAGGCCCGCATCCACGCATCTCCTGCAGGGGCGGAACTCGTTGCACCCGCGCCGGAGCGTCTTGCACCTCTGGCATGCCCGAGGCACCTGGATCCGCTTTGCGGGCGGGACGTCGTTTCGATCATGGTCCGTCATGAAGATAAGTCAGATAAACAAACAAAGTGGAAATAATAATAATCCCTCACGTGGGATGAATCATTCGTACTGGATAAGGAAAGGTACGTATCGCGGTCCCTGTAGATTAGAGAGAGGGGGGCAGCGAGTCAAGCACGCCCTTTCTCCTTGGTCGGAATTGCCGCAGCCAGGTCCAAGCAACCGGGGAACTGGGAACCGGGGGGGAGGTCAAGGACAGAAAAGGGTATCTTCCGGGTCCCCCGCCTCCCAGAGAATCCCCGCTCTCCGATTGTTGGCGTAGTTCGTCCTATGCCAGAAGAGGAAGTCCGGGTTTTTCCCCATCTTGGCGCAATCTGTTATCGCCAAGGTTGCGATAGACTATGGCCTTGAAGTGCACGCCCTTGAGCACGCAGCCAAGGGTCCTTGAAATGCGGTGAGTGTTGGCTGCTGAATCCTTCGGTCAATAGGCTGGGTTCTATGCGAGCATACAAGGCTAGTCGAGCCACGTCCAGGGTTGACAATCCGCAAAGGCGAGCAAGTACGTAACGACTACTATCCAACGCTAGCAGCCAAGACTCGCTCGGCCTCTAATGCACCCTCTCCCGAATGGTGGGACTAGATTCTGGGCGATAACGCCGTCCCTGCGATAATGATAGCCAACACCCGCGGCCGATGGAACATATCTTGACTAATGATAAACAGAATCAGTGGAAATTGGGAGCCGTAGTTCGGAATGCGCCCTGTGGGCTGCTCCCTGTTCTCGTCACCCATTTAAGAGACACCCATCTCCCTGAACTCGAGTCTTGGAAAAGCTGTCCCTCTCCCAGCCTCTGCAGCATCTCCTTTCAACACTCCAACCTCTGTCTAGGCCTTTGTTGGTCCTATCGAGCCCCCAAGATGCTCACTTCTCTTGTTTCCCTGCTCTCCTCGGAGCCCTCGTCTCTGGTTCGCCTGTGCCCGAGATCCCGCAGCTTGCTGTTCGCGCTGTTAGCGACTATGAGTGCTTCAATGCCAGCCTCCCCAACATCACCATCTACGCTACGGGCGGGACCATCGCCGGCTCAGCAGGGTCGGCAGACCAGACCACGGGATACAAAGCTGGATCAATAGGCATCCAGGTCTTGATTGATGCGGTGCCCCAGCTCTGCAACATCTCCAACGTGCGGGGGGTCCAGATTGCCAACATCGATAGCGCAACATGAACTCGACCATCTTGACCAACCTCACACAACAGATCCAGGACGACCTAGATAGTCCCTTCACCCAGGGCGTTGTTGTCACCCATGGAACCGATACAATGGAGGAGTCGGCCTTCTTCCTTGACCTCACCATCAAGAGCGAGAAGCCCGTTGTTCTCGCTGGTTCCATGCGTCCTGCCACGGCCTTGAGCGCCGACGGCCCTATCAACCTCCTCGGCGGTCAGACTGGCCGGCAGCAAGAGCGCCAAGAACCGAGGAGCCATGATCGTGCTCAACGACCGCATTGCTTCGGCCCGGTACACGATCAAGACCAACGCCAACTCGCTTGATACTTTCAAGGCCGAGGAGCAGGGCTACCTGGGCGCCTTTGAGAACATCCACCCCATCTTCTGGTACCCTGCCACGCGACCCCTAGGTCACCACTACTTCAACATCACCAGCCGTCCGACGGACAAGGCCCTTCCTCAGGTCGACGTCCTCTACGGCCACCAGGAGGTTGACCCCGAGCTGTTCCAGGCTGCAGTGGAGAGCGGCTGGCCCACCGTGGCGGTAGAGGGCCTGGAGAAGGTCGTCAAGGAGACCAAGGTTCCCGTCATTGTCAGTCGACGTACGGCATAGGGCTTTGTCGAGGAGAAGGAGTACGGCATTGGTGCAGGGTACCTGAACCCGGCCAAGGCTCGTATCCAGCTGCAGCTCGCTTTGGAAAAGGGGCTCGAGCTTGACGAGATTAAGGAGATTTTCGAGTACAATGAGGTAGAATAGAGTATCCGCAAGGATTGATGACGAATGAGAAACTAATGTGTTATGGTATAACATGAGTACTCCGCTTTTATCTGGCAGTCCTCTCATCAGTGCCGTGCGCCTAATCCGCTCGTGGTGGCTGGTAGTAGATCCTCCACGCATGGATGACAGTGTCGCCGTTCCCGCTCATGTAGAGACTCGTCTCGCCGTCTTCAGCGTAGGAGGCTATTCTATTGGCGTCTTGCACCTTCAAGGGCAGGTTGCTTCCACGATAATAAAACACACAATTGTTTACCTTATCATTGATATCACGACCCGATATCAACACAGCCGCCTCTTATAAGGACTTTATCGTAATAACATGTATCTCTATCGAGCTGCAACAGCCGCTGCTAGCACATCCTTGACATTGAGTGGCTTGATTTCAGGGAACTTGTCGTTGAGGAAGGGCTTCGGGGTCAAGTTAAACGACCCATCTGCCAGGAGTCGCTCAAGCCCTGCCAACAAGAACTGAAGCGTATGTTTCGGCACGAATGTATATGCTGGAAAATGGCCAAGGAGCTCCGTGATCCGACCTTGATCAAGCTTGTCCAAGCTGTCGTATGTGAC
This sequence comes from Fusarium albidum, assembly GCA_013618265.1. Taxonomy (NCBI): domain Eukaryota; kingdom Fungi; phylum Ascomycota; class Sordariomycetes; order Hypocreales; family Nectriaceae; genus Fusarium; species Fusarium albidum. The sequence continues at coordinate 18,757 of JABFEP010000801.1, forward strand.
TTGGAATTTAATCCCTACGAGAGACGAGTTAGACACATGGATATATCTCAAATATCGTTGGTGAGAGAAAGCACTAGAGCCTTACCTTTCAACTCTTGGGCAATCCTTACAACCTCACTCCACGTCGTTTTCTCGCCAACGAGGTAACTCTCTGGATCCCAGGTGGGCAAATCCAAACTCGTTGCGACGTACTTGGCAACATCGGTTGCATGAGTAAACACGACAGGCGTGTTCCCATCGCCTGGAATGGCAGCGATATCGTGAGGAAGGTCGAGGATAAGAGCAGTTGGCGGGAGGTGAGACTTGATGCCGTTGAAACCAAGGTAATCAAGGAAGAGTCCGATGAGAAGACCGTATACTCGAGGTTCGAGTTCTTCAGCTCAGCAACCCCCTGAAGCTTGGCCGGCACAAGGGGAATCAGCTTTGCGTGTCTACTAATGTGAGCTGTATTCCAATGCTTGCATGAGAGAGATGCTCACTCCTCTGTAAAGCGGGTGCTCCAGTTGGTCGGCACGAAGCGCTTGGTGTAGGCCGATGCCTCTGCAGCACGGATGAGAACAATCTCTGGTGGATCGCCGTCAGTTGATGCGGTGTTCAACGTCGAGATGACCACGTCAATCCAGTTGCTTTCCAGAGCATCCTTGAGTGAATTTAGGTTGCTATAATCAACCACCACGATAGGAACGTCGACGTCGGCCTCAATGGTAGGGTTACACTGCTTCAGGTCAATGTGTCGCTCATGTAAATTAGACTAGAGACCATTACAGACGAACCTTCCTTCCGAGGATCTTCACCTGATGCTTGCCCGTGGCCTTGATGGTCTCGACAACTGCCCGGCCAATGACTCGAGAAACTGTGTTCGTATCGAATGCCGATCAGGGCCGTAATGGGGGGTAGCCATTGAGGGGTGGCCGACGTCAATAGGGTGATCTACGTTATCTCCTCTTCGGGGAAAGAGAAAACTGCGTCAATTCATGCCGTTTAGTCTTGATGGAAAGCCTATCTACGGCAAATCTTTGCCATTCCTTGGCCTTGTGAGAATCCGAGTAATCGCAGATACCCCGAATCGGAAGACAGGGGAGGGCATCCATCAGTCCTGCAGCCTCCATCTCAAAGCAGATAATATCCAGCTCCCTGGCGACAGTGTCTCTCGTGTTGGCGTCTTTCATGACCTGGTTTCCGGAGGCGATGGCGCCGTAGTGTATCACTGGGTCACCAGAGGGTCGCGTGCTTCTCAAAACCAGTTTTGACTCATCACAGCCATCACAGGTCACTTCTGGGGCCTCGTGCTCGTACGAGCCTTGGAAGAGCCGATCTGGGGTGTCCGGGCGGGCATACTCAGCGTACCTTTCCATCTTGTCGTGGAGGATGGACGGAACCCGACTGGGCTGCAACTCGTGCTGTGCTCTCAAGCTGGACACGGCCGTGCGAAGCGAATAATCGGGAATTTTGGGAATGGCGGTTCGTTGAATTTTCCCGCCCTCGATCACCTTCCCAAGATCGGATTGCATCACCCTCGTTCCGACCACGATGTCTCCCAGACGTACGTCGGCCCTGCTCGGTGCTCCACCCCCAATCCCGACCATCAAGCCCGTTTTGATCCTGGGGAAGGTCCGCAGCATGTTGGTCAAGACGTTGGCGGCGTTGTTCGTGCCATACTGACTTACAGGTAGGCACGCGATGACGATGTTGTGCTGCTTGATGCTTCCCAGCGTGTACGAGTTGCTGTCGTTCAAGTATCGCGGGGGATCGGGATGGATCTCGTCCAGCATGGCGCGGGCTGCTGCCATTTCGATGTGCAACGCACAAATCCAGGCGATGGTATAACACTTGTGCGAGAGCACGGTGCCTCTGCCATGCTGGAGTGTTTTTCGTCGCTTCGAGGGATGGTCGTCCGCCGTCTCGGGGTCGCGCTCGCGGGAAAGCTCTGTGCCGTCCATCTTGGCGTGGCGAGCATTAGGATACGTCGTGGTCTCGTCGGCTGGTAGGTATCGGAGGAGGGGGTCGGGAGATACTGCAGGCTCGATCTATCCGGACATCAGGGAGGGTTGGTCAAGAACGACTTGAGTCACTTGACAAGGTGGGCGATGGCTGGGCGATGGCTGGGCTTGTGTTTGCGCACTGGGGGGGGAAGAAGAGAAA
>JABFEP010000806.1:0-19285 GCA_013618265.1 Fusarium albidum
GTGGGAAAGCAAAGATAACAGGGTGGGCTCCATCAATCGATATATTCAGAGCTACAGAAGAAGGGAAGGAAGCCGAAGAGGGCTTGCAGAGGCCCCTTTTGAACCCTCCTTGGTCCCGGTCCCGGTCACGTGACCGGGACCGGGTCGGGTCCGCAGCCCCTTCCTGACCGGATCAACGGCTGCCAACAAATGCCGATGCCTCTGAACCGACAATAGCTCTATATATCGTGATTAGGAAGCCTAAGTCTTTTATTACTATCTTAGAATTCTTAGAGCTCTTTTATCGTAGATTTAAGAAAGTCTTATGAGTAGTATAGTCTAGGTTTAGAGGTGCTACACTTATAAATTTACAGGGGTTGGATTATACAACGACAGAGTATAATTATTTATTCATCAAATATATTTTACTATTAAACAACCCAGGGTAGGTTATCCACAAGTCAGAGTTTCCTTTTCTTTCTTTTCATACATCCAAAATGCTACCAACGCTAGATGATCGCTATGCGAACTCTGCAAACCAGACATGTAATATAAAAGGACAGACACTAGTAGTTCCAGTCTTCATCGTCTCCCCAGCCTCCGCCACTGTAGTCCGCCGCCGGCTTCTGCGCCCACTTGTCCTCGGCCGGAGCCGTGGGACGCTGTTGCGGACGCTGTTGCGTGACTGGTGCTGGTGCCGGTGCGACATCAAAGCGGCTTCGCTCTTGAGGCGGTGGAGCGGTCTTGGCAGCAATGACAGCAGAATTTGGGCCGGATGAGAGTGGTTCTGGCTCGGGTCGGTTTGGCTGCTGAGCTGGAGGGCTGGTGCTGACAGACTTGGGGGAGTTTGGGTTCAAGAAGAGAGGCGCTGGAGTAAGGCTGCGCTGGGGTTCGTCGTTCTTGGGTGACGGAGCAGGTCGAGTAGTGGCCTGCTGGGGCTGAGGCTGAATGTTGGCAACTTGTACAGACTTCCCCTGACTCGCCAGCGGCTCTGGTTCAAGGCGCGAAACATCCGAGGAGCCCCTGGGCGTGGGTTCCTCGCTGATCTGCATCTCAATGTTCCGCTGGATATCCTGAGACCTCCGGAACATGTCGGTGGATCTCCTGTTGACTTGCACGATCGAAGGCTTCAGCACAGGCTGGGGCTTGGCCTCTGATACTTCCAACGTGGTGATGGAGCCAGCATCGGAGAGGCTGTCTCTCCTCTGGGAAGCCATTCGGGCCATTGACGGGGGAGCGGAGTCAGACACGGCGGGGCTCGGTGCAGGCGACGGGGACTTGGCCGCGTGGGCTAGAACTGGCTGAGGGACGTCGGAGTTCATCGCCGGAGGTTGCTGGATGGATTTCGGGGGCTCGGGGACCATTGGCTGTGGCGCAGGATCCGGTGCCGTAGGCTGGAAACCATTGGCGAGTGCCGGCGTGGAAATCGGCCCCTCGAGGGTGTTCTGTTCAGGAGGAGCGTTGCGAGGTTCCATCCTTGGCGATGGCGTCGCGGGAGGCGCCGCAGCCGCGGGCGTCATGGCGGGAGCGGCAGGAGCAGCAGCTGAAAGTGCTTGAGCCTTGGGTCCTGGCATTGTCGACAATGTTTGGCCAGTCCCGGGAGGCACCTGTCTTGGAGGCATTGGGCCAGGAGGAACTCGCCCTGCGGGTATTTGACCGGGGAGAAGCTGTCCTGCAGGTATTTGGCCAGGAGGAAGTTGACCAGGCGGTATTTGACTAGCTACTTGGCCAGCAGGAAGCTGTCCAGTTGGCATTTGACCGGAAGGTAGTTGACCAGATTGTCTTTGACCAGGTGGCATTTGACCGGGAGGAACTTGACTAGGAGGAAGCTGTCCAGGTGGTATTTGGCCGGTAGGTAGCTGGCCAGATGGTCTTTGACCAGGAGGTAGTTGACCAGGAGGTAGTTGACCAGGAGGTAGTTGACCAGGAGGTAGTTGACCAGGAGGTAGTTGACCAGGAGGTAGTTGACCAGCCGTTTGGTCAGGGGGGATCTGTCCAGGTGGCATTTGACCCGGAGGTAGACCAGGTGGTCTTTGACTAGACGGCATCTGACCAGCCGTTTGACCAGGAAGCTGTCCAGACGGCATCTGACCAGCCGTTTGACCAGGAAGCTGTCCAGACGGCATCTGACCAGCCGTTTGACCAGGAAGCTGTCCAGACAGCATCTGACCAGCCGTTTGACCAGGAAGCTGTCCAGACGGCATCTGACCAGTCGTTTGACCAGGAAGCTGTCCAGACGGCATCTGACTAGACGACATCCGGTTAGAATGCAGCTGCCCAGGGGCCATCTGTCCCGGCTGAGCGGCAGACGGAATAGGCTGACCAGGCTGCCAAGCAGCCGGCTTCGAGTACTCGCCCCCGCCCCAGCTCGGGGGCGGCCGCTGCGAGGGAGCCACGGGAGAAGACGAGAGCGGCGTGGTCGGGCTGTTGGAGACAGATTTGGTAGCCTTTAGCCACTTCTTGAACCACTTCTTCCCGTCCTTGCCCTCTTTCGGCCCGGCGCTCTGGATCCCCTGGGGTGGGACAGATCCGGGTTGCTGGCCTTGAGCCGTGGGGGGCTGCGTACCGGGAGGCCAAGGTTGTTGTTGTTGGCCTTGGGGGATCTGGATCTGCGGCTGCACCCTGCCGTTCCTGACGTGGCCTGGAGGCATCGGCCCTTGCTGTTGTACACATCCTTGATTCGCCTGGCCTTGTGGGACGAATGGCCCAGGAGGGATCTGGCCGGGACGGACCGCCCCTTGCGGTACTCCCTGGGTAGGTACTTGACCCATCGGACTGCTCGGCCCCTGCGAATTCCTCTTCTGAAGCCGCGCAGGACCAGGCGAGGGTGCCGGTGCCGGCCCTGGTGTAGGAGGTCCTTGTGGAGACATGGTTCCTTGAGGTTGAGGAGGCATCTGTCCAGGATAGGGTGCCTTCCCCTGGGCCGCGGGAGCTTGGGGCTTGGATGGCTTTCGCTTCAACTGGTTTGGGTTCTGGGGGGGCATATGAGGTGGGAATGCCTGGCCTTGAAGTGGCTGTCCCTGGGGAATCTGTCCTTGAGGCGACATTGGGCCTCGGGTCAGCATCTGGCCTTGGCCTTGGGCCTGCACTCTGACAGGATTCCCCTGCAGCGGCGACTGGATTGGAAAAGGCCCATTCCCCTGAGCTCGAGGCACAAACTGACCCTGGGGACCCAGCTGACCTTCAGGGGGGACCTGGTTCTGAGGACTGTATCCTCCCGGACTCTCTTGCAGGCTCGTCCTCCGACTCCCGGCCGGCGACTGCTGCACCGACGACGCCAACGAGCTCCTCCTCGTCATCTCCGGCGACCCGCTCAACGTCGAAGACCTACTCACCGTCCCGCTCGGCACCTCTTCATTCTCCTCGATCCTTCCCAAGAACTGCTGCTGTTGCTGCTGCTGTTGCTGAGGCGGCGGCGGCGTCGGCGCACTGACAATCTGGTTCTGCGACGCTGTTTGCCCCTGGGACGTCTGATGGAGCGACTGCGAGCGCGACAGCCCCTGCGTCTGAGCATTGTAATTCTGGGTGGCCAGCGGTGATCCCCGCTGGGCGGCCATCTGGTCCGAGCCGACGGAGCTGCGTCTCGCGTCGGGTGGACCTCGACCTATAGACTTCTTGCGCAGCTTGTTCTGCGCAGCGACGGCGTGGCCCTGGCCTTCCATGTCTTGGACTGAAAAGTATGATCCTCCTTGTTGTTGCTGGCCTTGGCTGGCTGGGGCCGAGGGCGGCGTGGGCGTGAAGCCGTACATTGAGGAGGAGGACTGGGAGACTGGAGACGGCGTGTAATTAGGGTTGACGGTCTGGTTCAGAGACACGGATGAAGAGCCGCGGCGGCTGTTGTCCATCGGGGAGGGCGTCTGCAGGGGAAACATGGAGGACACGCTTCCGGAGCGGGAGTCGGGTGATACATCTGCAGGGCTGAAAGACGAATGGCGTCTGGTATTCTGAGGGGGTGGCCGCTGGCTGGGGGGCTTTATCATGGGCTCTTCCGGGTACGGAGGGGACTGCGTCCTCGGTGCACCAAAGGGGGCGGCCTGTCTCGGTGGAGGAGGAGCAGTCGAGGGCATATTCTCGATCTGTCCTCGATACGGCAGATTCATAGCCTGATGATGCAGAGGATATCCGGGTTCCTGCTGTTGTCGTCCCAGGGGACTCATCGGCTGACCGCCTCCCCCCATCATCATCATGTTCGGCATTACGCTCGCCGGCCTCACAGGCTGCTGTCCCTGCCTGATGGGGCTCTGAGCGCCCACCTGCGGTCCCTGACTCTGAATCATCGACGCCGGTCTCTGGGAGGGCAGAGCCTCTGGCACGGTGTTGATCCTCTGGATGCCCATCCTCGGCTCCTCGGGGCGCTGCTGCGGCGCGGGGGTCATGGACGGGGGATGCTGCCCCTGCTTGGGCGGCTTGTAGACGTGGCCCGGACCGGGTGCTGCCGTCGGGCTCGGGGTCGCGAACTGGGGCTGCTGGCCCGGCTGCGAGGGGGCTCTTCCGCGGGCCGGCTTCAGAACGGACGGCATGTGAGCCAGGTCGGCCTGCTGGGTCGGTGCAAGACCTGCTGCGAACTTGGCATCCTCCTGTATAGCTGATGAAGGCGGCGTGGCAGGGAATGACTCCCTCCGCGGGGCGTTCCGTCCTCCCGCCTTGAGCACCGAGGGCACGTATGACAGGTTGGCCTGCTGCTGATCGGGGATCTGGACAACAGGACGGGCTTGTGGAGATGGCGATCCCCTCGGCGGGGTTGGTTCCCCGAGGGGTCGTTTCGGAGGCACCTGAGGAGGCGAGAGCACAGCCGGGGTGGTGGAGGACCTCGTGTGCGGTTGATTCACGTTCATGAGAGCATCCCCCGTGATCCGCCGCTCCAGCATCTGCTCCTCCCTCATTGGAGTCATCTCGGGCTTGTACGGTTGGAATCCGGTCCCGGTCTCAACCCGCGGCGGTGGCGGCTGCTGCGGCTGTCCGCCGTAATTCCTCAGCGACCCCGGCGCATGCTGCGGCTCCTTGTCCTTCCTCTTCCCGACGGGGCTAGACTGCTCCGGCAGCTCCGCCATCATGGGCAGGGCGGCGGCCGCCGTCTCGATGGGCGCAAGGACCATGTTGTCCGCCATCTCCACCGGGTCCGGGTTCGTCTCCGCCCTCGCCCTAGCTGTATCCTCGGTGGGCATCTCGGCGATGACCCCCACGGGGTCCGGGGCGGCAGGCGGCGGCGGCGGCACGGGCAGCTCGTGGGCCACCATGTTGTGTGCGGGAGGGACGGGCATGACTGCCTGCCCTCTAGCGGGGGTGGTCCTCTCGCTCGCAAGAGGGCTCACCCCTTTTCCTGGACTATTATTGTTGTTCTTGCTCTTGCTCTTGTTATTATCAACCCTGTTCTCTATGCCCCCCGCGACAACCCTCCTCGCGGCCTCCTCCTCCTCCTCCGCGAGCGGGCTCACGTCGTTGTACGCCCCCGGGCCGAGGTACATGAAGTTCTCTGGCTGGAAGACGGCCTCTTCGTCCTGCTCGTCGTTGCCGGGCTCCCAGATGGCGCTCACGGGCCTCGCCGTCGCCGACATGGGGCTCTGCCATGCCCCGTCGTTGGGCCCGCTGACCCTGCTCGCGCGCACATTGTTGGCCGTGCTGGTGTGCCGCCGGACCTGCTGCTGCGACTCGAGCCGCTCCTCGGGCGCGAGGTCGGGGATCGGCGCGCCGACGTCGACAAAGTCGGGGAACTCGTCGCCTTCCTTGGGGAAGTGGTACTGGACGTGCCCGTTGGGCTTGTACTTGTAGAACCAGCGTGTGCCGTCATAGTCCCACTCCCAGCCCTCTGGAAGAGCAGCCATGGTTTCTTTCTTTCGCTCTTTCGGGTTTCGTCAGTCGGAGGATTCGACGGCGATCCGCATCGTTGGGAGTCCAAGGGAGTCGGTAGGTATGGACAGGACAGCTGAGGCTTTCTTGTGAGTAACCCAGCAACAACCAACCAGAGCAGAGCAGCACAACAAAAAAAAAAAGGGAAATCACGCAGAATAGCTTCGATGCGATAATGATGGTGATATTACATTTGCCGATATCCGAAGCCTTTTGCTTTTCGAAGAGTACAAAAAAAAGAAGAAGGAAAATGTCAAAGCCAGACGCCCGGGATTCAGCTCCTCCTCCCCCAAGGCATTCTTCAGCCTGATTTCCCGCGCGGCAGTTCGAGGTCCCCCCCCTCCCGCTAAACGCCATGGGCGGTCGTGGCAGCGGCTGAGTCGCCTTGGAGTCGTCGACTATTGGATGCACGGGGCTGGCAGGGCGCATTCAGGGATGGGGGGGACCCTTTAATTACAGCTTTTGTCCTGGGCAGAGGCAGAATCAATTGTCAGCCTTGGGTCCTGTCGCAAACTAGGGGGCGCTTTGAAAAGGATTGCTCTAAGTGATACTTCGGTTCGAGATGTTGCTTTTGAGCTTCGGGCATTAATTCATGAATAGTAAACTGGTCTTGTATAAATTGTTCTTTGTAACTTGGCAGTTGGTTACAGTACAGCTTCATCTGGAGCCCACTTTTGGACCGGCATCTGCCGAAATTACATCACAGTCGACATCATCCCTGGACCTCCATGTCAATTCAGTGGATCCCTGCTGCTAGCTACCTTGAATCAAGCTTTCTTATCATCCATCATTAAGCTGCTTACCACAGATCTCATCTTGGATCTTCAAGTGCAGAATGGGTCATCAGGCATTCATCAATCATGACCAGATGATAGGAATTCGCTGTATTAGAGTCCAACCCGAGTGGCTCAGCATCCCTTGTCCTGGCAACAAACTATTGGGTGCCACCGTTCAATATTCTTTTCTACTAGTCTACATCTGGCCTGTCAAGCCTTTCTCAAGTAAATCAGCCCAGTCTTGTATCGTGCAAAATCATCATAACGTTCGTAGTGTTCATGAATTCTCGTCAGATGCCTCCATCTAGACCATGTCGCCCGGCCGGCGATTCTTGGAACCCGTCCTGGTGCGGCCAAACACGCGAGATCTGCTCTCGGTTGAGGTCCGGCGGTCAATGCCCGAGGAGCTGGCCGGCGGCTCCCTCTCCTCCTCTATCCGGGAGGCGCGCTCCTTCTCCCTGATCGAGGCGAGCCGATGCGCGTGCAGGTTGTCGCGCCTCGTCTCGAAGACGTCCTGGAAGTCGTTCATGTTGTTATTATCAATCGAGGCATGTCGCTCGCTCCGACGGCTGTATGTCGAGGGGAAGTGTGAGAGCGGAGGAGGGGCGGCTTCGGCGTGGTCGCGAGAGTCGACGGGACCCTGCTGCTCCCTGGCGTAGGCGGGAGGAGGCTGTGGGCCGGTCCAGAACATGGGGTGGTCGCGGCTGCCGCCTGGCTCGTTGCGGAAGGGGGACTGGATTCCGATGTCGACCATCTGGGCCATGAGCTCTGTGACGAACTTGTTGTGGCGGTTGAGGCGCAGGAGCTCGTTCTGGAAGTTGCTCTTGTGGAAGAAGATCATGTTCATGGAGCACGAGCGGACCTCGTCGAGGGTGCACATCTCTGAGATGATGCGGGACTGGTAGTCGCGCTTGTTGGCGAGGCAGTAGTCGAGCATGCGGGCCTTGAGCTCGTCGATCATGTGCTGGGGCGTGCCGAAGCGCATGACGAGCTTGACCACGTCGGCGAGGCCGTTGGAGCGCCGCTGGTTGAGGATGAAGAGGTTGTTGAGCAGCGAGTTGGGCGCCTGCACGATGTGGCCCTGCATCTTCTTGAACTCGGTGTACAGCAGCGAGATCTCGGTCACGTAGTAGTCGTCGCCCATCATCAGGTCGCCCGTCGAGCCGTACACCGTCACGCGGTCGCCCACGTCGAACGGGTGCTTGACGAAGACGAAGATGATGGACTGCAGGAACTCCTGCGCCGTCGCCTGCAGCACCCAGGCGAGGCCCAGCACCACGGTTCCCGCGGAGCCCAGCGCCGCGGCGGCGGACCCCGACAGGATCGAGATAAAGACGATGATGGTGATGACGAAGATGATGAACAAAAAGACCTTGTCGAGCTTCTTGATGACCGAGTCGAGGTCCTTGAGCGAGGCCGCGATGGCCTTCTTCTCGAGGTGGATCTCGTTGCACACGGCCTCGAACTCGTCGATCGAGATGTCCCCGTTCATGTCCTTGTCGAACATGCCAAACGCCACCTCGGCCTCCTCCTCGGCCTCGAAGACCGTCTGCAGGTCCTCGAGGTACACGAGCTCGCGCCCTTCCTTGACGACGCTCCGGTAGATGAGCCGGGCGAGCGTGTGGGCCGACGACGAGCTCTTGAGCAGCTCGTTGACGACCCTGCGGGGGTGGTTGCTGTCGACCTTGCGGCCGATCAGGTCGTTGCCGACCCGCCCGGCGACGTAGCCGACCTTGTTCAAGGCCTGCCGCGCATTGTCCTGGAGCGTCTGCATGGGAGTCTGGGCGCCGCTAGCTGACCCGCTCCCACGCTGGAAGAAGTAGTCGGTCTGCTCGTTGTGCGCCTTGGCGTGCTCGTACAGCCGCACGAGCTGGCCCATGTCGGCCTTGTTGTTCTCGATCCGCGTCGCATACGTCCGCTGGTGGAACGACGAGGCGATCCACTGGATCAGGATCTTCTCGACAAAGTTGAGCGTCGCCAGGGTGAAGAGCGCAATGATGACCTTGTTGACGACGGACACCCAGTGCGGCTTCTCATCCCTGGTCGTGTGTGAGTTCATGGTCGGCTGGAACGAGATGAGGATGGCAAGGAACCACAGGAAGAGGGCGGTATGGAGGTCAAGCTGTGCGCCGATGTCCTTCCACTTCTTGGGAGCCGTCGACCCGAACAGCTTGGCAACGAGCTGGAAGGTCGGGGGCAGCAGGCTGGTGATCATGCGCGACACCCAGAGAGACCCCCAGACAATCTCGAGCCAGATGCCGAACCACATCAGCTTGACGCCGCCGACATCCCGCTCGTCGTTCTGGTAGACAAAGTAGCCCAGCAGGACCGGAATCAGGAGGAGAGCCGCCCCGGGGAACAGGTACAGCGTGTACCGGACGAAGCGAGGAAACTTGCGCAGGAACATCCAGAACTTGAGCAGGGCCGCGTCGGGGTCCCGCTTCTTCTCCGGGTGGAACGTCTCGGACGGTATCGGGACGTTGAAGGCATCCTCCGGCTCCACGTTATGGGCACGGGTCCTCATCTTGCTCCCGCCGTCGTGCTCCTCGGCGGACACGGCGCGCTCGACACGCAGCAGCTCGAGGTTGTCGTCCAGGCGGCTGGCATCCGCGCGCCTCTCGGTGGGGGACATGGCCGAGTGGAAATCATTGGTGTCGTTGGGCGCCGCGAGCGTGGGGAAGGTGTCGAGGGACTGCTCCGAGACCTTTTCGTTGACTACCGGCTTGGGGGAGTCGGGTCGCGGCGGCCGCTGCCCGGCTTGCTGCGAGGGCTGCCTTGACGGCGGCGGCTGTCTGAGCTGGAAGTCGTCCGCCTCGGGACGAGGTAGAGGGGGATCTGTGCCGGACATGATCCCTTTTGTGTTGAAAGGAAGAAAGAAGCTTTCAGGAACTTGACGTCGACCCAGGGCTATTAAGAACAGAGGACCCAGGGGGGGGTTTAAGGACAGCCTGTAGAGGCGACCGGGGGGGTGGAGAGCGAGTGACGAAATACCCACCCAACAAGTCTGTATGATGTACGGATATGAGGGAGTGGGATAGAACGAGCGACAGAGGTAAAAGAAAGAAGTGGATCAACCGAGCATTGGCAATGACATGGGTGACCGAGATGACGATCTCTTCAAGAAAAAGTCGTCAAGCTGCAGAATTCTGCGTCTGTTGCTTTCTTCCTATCGTCTCGGTGGTGATGCTTTCTTGGTGGTGAGTTTTGGTGGTTTTAGCGTTCGGACTGCAGTTGGGGCCAGCTCGCAACAGAAAACCCCTGCCCTTTTCTTTTTTCCCACTGAAGAGAAAACAAGATGAATCTGGAGAGATCAGGGAGATGAGAAAAGTCCAGGGGATTTTATCCGCGCGCGACCGGGAGCCTGTCGAGCTTTTAAAAAGAGATCGCCCAAGCAGTCGTGGGGACTTGGAGGCCGAGCAAACAAGGAGAAAAGACTGGGTCCAGATAAACTCGCCAGGGAGTGAAGATAAAAGAATCGATATCAATGGATGAATCAGATTACCCACTGCTTCTTGTTTGCCATCCAACATTTATTTTTTTTTAGCCTTTTCCCTACTAACATGTATCCTTTTCCATTCGCTTTTTTCCATCCTCTGAACCACCACTCCAACCACCATCAAGATATCCACCACGCGCACGCTCTCTCTAGCCCACTCTGCCGGAGCAGAGACCCGTACGCTCAGGAAACAGGACATACCGGTATTGAATCCTGGATAGGCCGCAGGGGTGGACCCGCCGGGTTCAGGGCCAAGGCCAAGCCCGCCAGGTCCCACGGGCGGGCGCCGGAGAGCTCAACACCATCATGGGCCGGACGGGTGTGGATGGTGTCACCGTGGAACGTCCCAACGCGGAAACCCCGAGGATGCCTCCGGCGCTTCTAGCCTACCCTAAGATTTCCCAAGAAGTCCCAAGAAGTCCAAGCCTCCACGGCCAAGACGCGCCGTCTGCTGGGGCCCTGGTGATGGCCGGTGTGCCGGGCCGCACAACACACAACTTGGGTGTGCATGGCGAATGCCGATCATCTAGAAACGCGCCCTTTTTTTTCACAAGTGTCGATCCCCAACGCCCGCTGTTGGCACACAATCCCGAGACACACAAGACGGCGCACACCACCTTTGCAAGCATGGCAGGCCAGGGTCTTCATGTCTGGTCTCTCTGGCGCCTCTTCCTCTCAGCGTGCCAGGTATCGCTGATCTCTACCGCCGTGGGATAATCCACCGCAGACGTGCAGACGGCTAATAAACAGCATGCTCTCCTCGGACCACAAAAGTCGCGACTTGGCTGCTTGGGAGTCGCCATATCGAGGCCACCTCTGACGTCATCAGAGGATACTCTGCTGCAGGACTCTGGAATTCTTCTCTTCTTTTCCATCACTGTCCTATCTCGTGTTCCTTTTTTTTTACAGGTTCGATAGTACCATCGACGATCTCTTCATGATGGTTGCGTGGTGGCGGGATGGAAAATCTCTCTCTCCCTCTCTAGGCCACGCCACGCTTAGCCGTAAAATCTTTTTCCTTCTCGTCCACCCTTCCTTCCCAAGACTGGAAGGAAGGGTGTAACCAAAAACCTCTTGCTGCCCCTGCATTCCAGGTTGCTACCACACCAATGGAAGGAACCAGAGAGCTGTCTGTTTTCCGCCCTGGCGCTCCCGTCTTTTAGTGGCGCAACGTCAGGCACCGTCCCTGTCCGAGCCTGGTCTTACTGTGCAGCCACAGCGTCAACGTGGGGGTTCAAGCCGTTCCTGTACAGAGCCTCACTGTGAGACTTAGACGCTGGCCCGAAATGAGGCCCATCTTCTCCAGAAGCACTGCGCTTCAAATTCTCGCCGAGAGCTCCGCGGGACCACGGACTTTCAGCACGATACCAAAACCTAGACTCCCACACGCCCCGAAAGCTCCGTGTGTACCTCTCCACCGATGGAAGCAAAGTTCAAAGCTCCTTCAGACTCAGGGGACTCCTCGCCAGGCCTCAACCAATCCCAATCTCGATGAATGACGGTTTCAGAACGGGAGCACCTAAAAAAAAAAAAAAAAGACCCGCCGTCACCCATTCACGGGCGATCCCTTGTCCTCTTGGTCCTCCCACATGTGCGACTTTATAGGATCTGGGAGGCAGAGAGATATCTAGCCGCTGGACTAGCCGTGAATCAAGGTTAATGCGGTACTATGACATGAAACAGGAGAATTGCGCCCTTATCTACGAGGTGCTCCATTATTAGTTATCTACGGATACTTGTTCAAGTCTAGATAAATTGGTCCCCTTCCACCGCCATTCATGATTTATGGAGAGCCCCATTGGGGCCGGCTTGACTCTCCTGAGTGCCGTTCTCGTTGTCCCAGAATAGCTCCTTGCACAGAGGGCACCCGTTGATCATTGCTCATGAGGCTTCAATTCGGTATCACGGACTTTATCATTCCTCCGTCCGTGCTATCTCTTATCATAAGAGTCGTGCTCTTGATGCTAGCGGCTCTCGTGTTTCACTCAAGGACTTGCTTCCAAATACTAGGTACCACGGATCACCGTCTCCAGTCTTCTCCCTCGACGCGTGGATATTCACATGCCTTCAGACTCATGATGCACGGGCCAGCGGCGGTGTCTGCTCCCTGGGCCAATCAAGGATCCGCCAATGTCCCAGGTTCACGTCATCTTCCGACCCCTACCTTTGCTGCCATGACATCCATGAGCTCCCATTCCCCAACTCATGAGCACATGAAAAACAAGAGAAGCGACTCATAATCCCGGGTCACGCATGGATAGTGTACATGTTTTCTCTATTCTTGACACCTCTAACCAGAACCGTCCGCCTTTCGCCGTCTAAGCAAGCTTGATGCTCCAGTCCTCGCCAATCTTGGCTCCCACCCGGCCCACGGTAGCGTAGCTTGCCCTGCCTCCCTTGGCGGCATGATATTGCACCTTGGCCGTCCATGTTCGGCCCTCAGACTCGACCTGAACCTCGTTCTGGTTCCAGGTCGACGGCGCGCCCACAATGATGATCTTGTCAACGTAGACCTCGCCCATGGCCTTGAGCCACTCGCCCGCCTCGATCGACTTCATGTCGCGACCGTTCGCCTCCAGAGAAGTCAGGGTGTTGCCGCTCAGGGTGAACTTGCGGTGGATGTACTGGCCCTGCTCGTGGTCGAACGAGTCTCCGTCGTCGACGTAGAGCTCGCCCTCGGCAGTTCCGGCCTTGGAGGCCGAGACGACAAGAGTGTAATCGTCAAACCGCATCAGGGTACTCGATCGTCGGGGGATGTCGCGCCGAGGGATGATGTGTCCTCCACGCATCAGGATGGGGATGCGATCCAGCGGCGCTGACACAGTAAGGTGCTTGCCCTTGTGGGTGTTCTGCACGTGGTAGGTAAAGTAGTCGTAGTAGACCTCGTCATCGGGGATCCAGATGTCAACGGCCTCCTTGTTCTGCTCCACGACGGGCTTCACCAAGAGACCAGTCGAGCCAAAGAACAGCTGATCCTCAATGGCAAAGCCGGCCTCCTCGGACGGGTGCGTCCAGAACATCGGCCGGACGATGGGGCTTCCGTCCCGGTTCGCGTGGAAGAAGGCAGTGTACCAGGCAGGCAGCAGGCTGTATCGCAATCGCAGAGCCGCCGTCACAATCTGTGTGTAGGGCTCTCCAAGCAGGTAGGGCTCACGACGTCGGGCGTCAATATGAGCGTGGCCTCGGAAGAAGGGGTAGAAGGCGCCCGCCTGGTACCAGCGGGTGATCAGGTCCTTGTCAGGGTTGCCGAAGAAACCACCAACATCAGCACCAGCAAAGGGAAAGCCCGACACACCCTGGTTCAGGACCATGGGGATGGACGTCGCCAGATGTCCCCAGTCAGCCTGGTTATCACCTGTCCACATGGCACCAAGTCTCTGCGCTCCGGCGTAGAATGCTCGCGTCAGAATAAAGGGACGTCGAAGCTCTCCCTTCTTGCGCGAGAGCAGGGCCTGGAACGTGGCGTTCTGAAACGTCAGACCGTTGAGGTTGTGAACATCACGGTGTTCCCAGTTTCCGTGGTGAATGTTGTCCTTGGGCATCGTAGTCTCGGGGCCGTTAAACACCGAAGGCTCGCTCATATCATTCCAGATGAAGGTGTTGGGCAAAGAGCCCTTGAACCTGTCGTACTGGAACAGCGACTTCCACCACTCAATCGCCTCGGGCTTGAAGCAGTCAATCCAGTAAGAGGCACCAGGCCAGCACCATCCTTCGTAGGGCTTGTCTTCCTTGTTATGAACGGCAAGGTCCTTGGAGCTCATTTCATCGACCACGGGGTAGTTATCCGTCTTCTTGATGTGGGGATCGATCAGTACAACCAGCTTTCGGCCATGGCTGTCAAGCTGCTCGCCCATGCTGACAGGATCTGCAAACGAATCAGGGTCCCAGGTGAAGTACTTCCTGTCGTCGGTGTACTCGAGATCGAGCCAGATGATGTCGTAGGGGATCTTGTGCTTGTCCATCTTACGGTCAACGTCCTTGACGTCGTCGGTGGAGATGTAGTTCCATCGGCACTGGTGGTACGCAACAGCAAACTCCTGGGGCATAGCGGTGTAGCCAGTCAGTTCACCATAGTCCTTGGTAAGGTCAGCTGGGGTAGGACCGAGGAAGACGAAGACATCAAGAAGGCCAGACTCGGAGATCCAATGGGTGTTGGTGCTCGTTTTAGCACCAACGCCAAGGCTCAAGGGGTTTACGCTGTTCTTGCTCTTGGTGATATCGACCCAGGTCTCGGCAACGTTGAGCCAAAACACGCCAACCGAGGAATCTTTGCGGTGGGCCTGCATGAAGGGAATGGATCCATAGAGCGTCATGGGACTGTCGAGGATATACTCGAAAACATCCGCGTTGAACATGCGGTAAGGCTCCTCGTAGTTGCCGTCTCCACCACGGGTCTGCTTGAGAGACAGAGGACCCGTGTGCTCGGGAATTCCAAAGACGTGCTCGTACCCGTTGAACGAGATATCCAGGGCCACGCTTTCAGGACCACGAGGTTTGGTGTCGGTGTTTCCGCCAAACGTCTCATCCCACCACGTGCTCTCGTCTTCGGAGGCTTCCTCGCCTTCCTTGTTCTCAACCTTGGGTCTCCAATGCTCCATGTTGAGCAGCCCGCCATCATTAAACTTGATGTGCGACGCGCCGTCGCGTTGGAAATCAATCGAGAACGGCGAGAGCTTGATGATAGCCTCGTTCTTGGACTCGGGGCCATACTTGACGTTGATCTGGGTCTTGTCCTGAGACGTAATCTCTGCATCCTTATCCAGGTCGAGACCACCAACAAGAACCCAGTCATCGGCCTCGTTATATCGCTCTTTTCGGACAACGCTGTTGTCTCGCAGGACAATTTCCTTGTTGCGCCGCTTCTCCTCGTCCATTGTTACTCGAGCGGCGCCGGATTTCAGAAAGGAGATGGTGAGCGGCAGTCGGACGGTCTCGCCCTGGGAGTTAATCGCTTTCGCAACAATCGCCTGAAGCCTGCCATCTTCGAACGAGGTCGAGTCGGCGAGAATTTCGTATGGTGACTTCCAATTAGATCCCTGGGAAGCGGCGTTATCGGCGTAGGCACGGTTTCGCTTGCAGAAGCCAGACTGGTTGCACTTCTTGAAGTCCTTTTCCTTCACAGCGGCTAGGCAATTGTGAGCCAGGGGCACTCATGCGTCCAGATACATGATGGTCAGCATACCGGCTGGTTGAATCAGGCAGACCAGCGTGCCCAGCAGCAACAGCAGCGCTGTCCATCGGAATGACAACGCCATGGTTGACCTCATGGCGGTTGAGTCGGTCGCGGACCGGTCCCGTAAGCAGGGGGTAAAAGAAAACAAACAAGTAAAGAAAAGCTAGATATATGGCGATCAGTGAAACATGAATCCAAGGGAAATCGTTTCCACGGTCTAGAGCAACCGCTAGAAGTTATTGTGGCGGGAGATGAGTGGATGTATTCGAGCGCTGGGACAGCCTCAGCTTTGATGATGTCGAGGTCAAGCTGTCCCTTGGCCGTCTCGAGCTGAAGAGGGAGAGCTCCAATCCCAAAAGGGACTGGCCTGAGACGCAGGGGAGCGGAGTTTAGGGACGGCGGGGCAGACCTCGGTAGGGGAATAGACCCGGTATGATGAAACAAATCCTCGCTTTTTTGCATCATCCCACTCCTTTTTCTTGCTCCTTTGATCCATTGGCTTTTGTGAGTTTTTGCACTGTATCCTACGGTTCATGGGTAGCTCCCCCAGTGCTCAAGATAGCTTGCAGCTTTCATGCGAACTTTGAGCTTGTCTCCAAGACTAGACAATTTCTCACTTACATTTGATCTAGAGTTTCACAAGAATTTCGAGCCTCAACTCGAACTACCTCGCTCAACTTGGCTCTCATCAGACCGCCAAGTTACCCCCTTCTTGCTTGACGACAACTTTGACGGATATCACGTGACCGTGCGAATTGCCAGCTACTCGCACCCCCACCCCTCAACGCCAACTCACCATGGAGCCCCGCCAACGAGAGAACCCCGCTTCAAGCCGCAACCAGCAGCTCCCCAATCAACACAACCCACCACGGAGGACGGTAGAAAATTCGACCCCGCTGATTTTTACCCTCCTGTTCGCCCTCCTCGCCGTTTATATCCTTTTTTCACCGCCTTCTTCCGATCCTTACCCTCCAGCTGTGCCGGATCCCAAGTCTACTCTTCCATCCTCCTCTGCTCCCACATCACAAGTCATCCCAGACTCGAACAACTTCACAATGTCTTCTACCGAGCAGACGTGAGCTACCCCGCCATCGCCGCCTGCCCCTCCGGGTCGATACCCCTCCAGATTCACGTTTGTGCTAACGTTGCTGCAGCTTCATCGCTATCAAGCCCGATGGTGTCCAGGTAAACAAATTTCGGCGGCGGACAGTCGACTAGTGGACAGAACTAACATGACCTCCCCTCAGCGTGGCCTCGTTGGTCCCATCATCTCCCGCTTCGAGAACCGAGGGTATGTTGTTTTCTTGGGCATCGTACGTTGCTTACAGGGTCTAATGTTTGGAATAGCTTCAAGCTTGCCGCCATCAAGCTCATCACTCCCGGCAAGGAGCACCTCGAGAAGCACTGTTCGTCCCGCCCGCCCGTATACCGAGTTGATGGTTGATTCTGACCTCTATAGATGCCGACCTGGCTGGCAAGCCCTTCTTCCCCGGTCTGATTGAGTGTACGTCCATACCCGGACCCATTGACCCAATTGCCCTCTAACATTGCATAGACATGGCCTCTGGCCCCATCTGCGCCATGGTGTGGGAGGGCCGCGATGCCGTCAAGACTGGCCGTGGTAAGTTCACCCATGGGAACCGTCACATTCCCAGCCTCTGACCTGTGTCTCTAGTCATCCTCGGTGCCACCAACCCCCTTGCCTCCGCCCCCGGCACCATCCGTGGCGACTACGCCATCGACGTCGGTCGCAACGTCTGCCACGGCTCCGACTCCGTCGAGAACGCCAAGAAGGAGATTGCTCTCTGGTTCAAGGAGGGTGAGGTCCTCTCCTGGAAGGCCTCCCAGTTCGACTGGATCTACGAGAAGGCTTAAATGTGTTGAAACGATTTGACGCCCCTGAATGATGGAATGGAAAAGCACATACATGTGGGATGACTTCGTCTCGACGGGTATAACAAAATCAAAGACATGAAATCTTCTCAGCCCTGATGGCCGCGTTGGTGTGATCCCTAAGGCTTGCGAGTGAAGATCCCTTTTGCCCTCATGAGCATGCCGGCGAACCACGGTGTAGCCCAGACGCTGCCTATTATCCGGACGGGCAGCAATGCCTTTGTGATGGCGTATGCGAGAGCCACCTCGACGACCACCTTGTATCGCCCATCTCCACTGTGCCAGCGTTCAACCGCGTCCTCGGACTTGGAGTCGTGGTGTGCCGCGCTGTTGTTTGGCTGAAATGCTTCATTTTCCTCGTCTTTGCCAAATCCGAACCAGCCCTTGCGTCTAAAGTATCGTTCAAACCGGCCGACCCCATCCTCGACGTAGCTCCCAAAGTGACCCATCATGTAATTCACAGGCACGTAGTTGGTATAGTGAAATAGTCCAAACAGCCCAATGACCGGTACGATGGCCGTGATCTCGTGCAAGATCAGGAAGGAGACTACATGCGAGACCGGTGCGTTACGCAGGCCGTCGGTGTACTTTTGTAACCGTCGCGGGAGCTTGGACGTGATGCGGTCAATGCGGGATGCCTGGGAGGACTCGGTGCGGATGCATGGGCGGCTGAGGCAGGGCGGAGAGCGAGGGCGTAGGCAAGGGCGCCAATTGAAGGCGAAGACGTTTCGGCGCATGCTAGGATCGAGAAGATGGCGATATGGTGTGCGGTTTGGGGATTTTCAGGCTCGCGAAGCTGTAAGACGGCGATGGGATGAAGAATTGAGGTTCTTGGGTGGAGCTGCTGATCGGGAGGTGAACCCTGGTCGACGTGCCGAAGATGTAGGGTAGCTAAGTTGGAGATGGGCATCGACGACTCTACAGGCTTTGCTTCAACTTTAAGGACGTCGATACTTTCATGTTCCTTCAGTTGCGTTGTACAATATGCTTCTTTTTTGTACGTGAATATCGAGCACGGTTAGTGCTAAAAGTCGTGTGGGTTGCTTCTGACGATCACCAGTTGGGAAATCGAGATGGCATGGCATCATGGCGCATGAGGCATCCAGGGGCACCCAGAGGCACCCAGAGGCAAACCCAATAGCGACCGTCAACACATGGACACCTTATTCTTACTGACGGTTTAATCCATTTTACACCCTTTGGCCGCATCTTAATCTCTAGAGGTCACTCAACTGACGAAGGGAGTGTTGACAAGGGCCTGTAGGAGCTGTACATTCAGACCCAAATCATGCACTTACCATTTATCAAAACCACAGATCAATTGTCACTTTGGTAATTATGGAAAAATAAGTCGTCTAACTATGAAAAGAATTAACACGGATAAATGCTGCAGCTGTTGAGCTGGGCTCATTGACCTCCCAGGGCACATCCCAAAAGTGGCGGACCAGGGACTACGGAATTTGGAAGAGCTATAGGTAGAGCCTGACGTTGAACCTAGGATGGAAAAAGTCCGCATCTAGAGACCAGAATAACACGAACTAATCTTTAGAATTCCATTCTAGCCAAGATGGTTTGGTTCCCTTACAGTTGTCCAAGCCCCCAGCCTGGCTCATCCCCGAGCCGCTATCCCGTGATGTTGGCTGGACTAGCTGGAAACTGCAGTGCAGAGCACGTCAGGGGCTGCTGTCAACGACGGGATAGACCAAAAACGCCTGCGTCATGATCGCTGTTGGTATCGTTTGTGTTGGGTCTTCAGTTGCTACGCTCCTTCCTTTTGTCGTTCGGAAGGGCAAGAGCGACCTCTTCCCGCTCAGACGTCACTTCAAACTGGCCAGTCTCTCTTTCAGGACTCAACACCCGTGCTTCAACAAGACTGACGCAGTTGGGGATGACTCACTACATATAGGGCAGGTTCCTCCCCTGAACAGGTCAGCTTGACTCCGGCTGCCTTCCCTCGCGACTCCCCTCCCATGGGCCCGCCCCCTGAGCGAGAGGGTGCCTGCCCTCAACAAAATAGAGGGGAGTCACACGGAAGGCCCTTACGGATCTTCACGTGCTCCGTCGCCTTCACTGATAAATAGAATGGTGTTGGCATTTTCTTCGCCCATTCTCAGAAATCCA
>JABFEP010000807.1:0-25555 GCA_013618265.1 Fusarium albidum
GGGGGGAGGGGGTTCACGAAGACCCCGACGGAGAAATGATAATGTTGAGAAGAATAGGTTGTGGGGTGGCTGAGCCCTCGTGTACACCGTCTGCCATAGAATTCGAAGTATGGATCTGGACAACCAGAACGTGATGATTATGCCGCGCTGGAGGTGATGCTGTTATTGTAATGCTATTCCAAGAGGCCATAATCCAACGCGGTGCCAGATGTTACCTGTCTGAATAGATCACACAATTAACACGACTCTTTATAAATCTATTTGATTTTCCCAAGGAAAGCATCTCGATGTTTCTCAATCACAGTTCCAGCTGTTTGTTTTTTTGGCCAAGCAAGATCAAGATTCAAATGCATCCGGAAGAGCGGCATCATACACCGTAACACCGCTAGCGAGCTACCCTATGGTGACGACATCAACTTTCCGACGGAGTTTCACCTTGACACAAGCAGAGACATATCTAAGCCCCAACTCTGGCATCTTGCTCCCTGTGGAAAGCGTCAATTGATTGCGAGGGCAGATTCAAAAGGCGGTAATAGCTATCGTGAATCATCATCGACAATGGCGCCTCTCATTCCCCGGATGCATCTCTTTGAGATTGATGACCAGCAGTGGTACGTGTGGCTCCTCCCCCGCGCTGTGGTCTCCATCAAACAACCCCCTCTTCGATCCTACATCTCCAAGCTTCATAATTAAAGACCAGGAGCTCCGGCACTCGCCGTCTATGGTCTGAAGCTCCGCATCGCCAGCCGGAAGCTTCAGCGGCCGCCATACTGTACTGCCGCTTGACCTTGTCGCGTACTGACGTCTTTATCCAGGTTCCCAGCCTTCCTCCGCGCCCGCGTTCAAGATGCCCTCAGCCTCACGTGGAGGTCCAAGACCCCCGTCCAGTCACAGTCGCCCGCCAGCATCGCCGCCTCCCTTCTGATCAAGCACCTCGGCTCCTCTCTTCCCGACTTCACATTCATCGACTTCTGCGCCGGCGGCGGCGGCCCCACGCCGGCCATCGAGCGCATCGTCAACGACCATCTACGCGCCAGCGGCTCCACGCCCGTCCGCTTCGTCCTCACGGACCTGCATCCCAACGTCGAGTCGTGGGACAGGATCGCCCGGAAGAACCCACTCGTGACGTACGAGAGCGCGCCCGTCGACGCGAGCGCCGCGCCGAAGCACCTCGTGAGGCGGGACGACGGGACCAGGACGTTTCGCCTGTTCAACCTGGCGTTCCACCACTTCGACGACGGCCTGGCGACGGCGATACTGCGGGACACGGTTGAGACGAGCGAAGGGTTCGGCATCTTCGAGCTGCAGGACCGGTCCCTTGGGAGCTTCGTGGCGTGCTTCTTGCTGGGCATCGGGGCGCTTCTCGGGGCCCCGCTGCACGCCTGGAGGTGGCGGTCGCCCTCGACGCTCTTCTTCTCGTGGCTGATCCCGATCCTGCCCTTTGTGCTCGTCTTTGACGGGCTCATCTCGTCGCTGCGGACGCGGACGCCCGACGAGGTGGAGGCCCTGTTACGGAGCTGCGGCGCCGACGCGAGCAGGTGGGAGATGCGCAGTGGCAGTGAGATGCACCTCTGGCCCTGCGGGTACGTCAACTGGGTCATATGTAAGCCCGTGTCGAAGGATTGACGGGTGGTGTGTGGTGAGATTCGCTGCAGGCTAGGTAGTTATACAAGAATGATGCAAGGATAATAATATAGGTAATGCCCCGGCATGTCATCATCGGAACCACCAATTGACGGAGCCGTTCAGGCGCCCGTGAGACCGTCTGCTCTTGACGGAATGCCACCACCCATTGGGGATGAACAAGGCGTCCCCGGGTCTCAGCTCGGCCTCGTACAGCCCCTCGGGCAAGGGATCCCGCTCCCAGACGGCTTCGTGCAGAGCCTCCCGCTCCTTGCCCTCCATCATCTCCATCGTCCTGATGCGGCTGTTCCCTTGCTGCCGGATGCGCGTCTGCACATCCAGGTAAAGCCGGTCCCCCAGCCTGGGCTCCATCAGCCGTATCACCTTTTCGCTGCACAGCTGGCTGAAGATGTTGGGATTCGGATCGCGGTGCAGAGGCGTGTATGTGGGCTCCGTGCCGAGCCAGATGCTGGAGCTATACACGTCGCCTCTCCCGGCGCGCTGCACGAGCGTAGGGGTCGGGAGATCCTCCTGGAGGGCTCGAGGGAGGTCGCCGAGGGAAGACTGGGCGATGTAGAGCCCAACGGGCTCAGGTTGCTCCGGTGACCGGATCTGATTGAACTCGAGGGCTTTGAAGAGGAGCCGCAGGGGCGCAAACAGCTGGAAGAAAGTCCGGCTTTCCACATCCACGACGGAC
The DNA here is from genome assembly GCA_013618265.1 of Fusarium albidum. Taxonomy (NCBI): domain Eukaryota; kingdom Fungi; phylum Ascomycota; class Sordariomycetes; order Hypocreales; family Nectriaceae; genus Fusarium; species Fusarium albidum. Next base: position 2,321 of record JABFEP010000807.1, read on the forward strand.
GGTTCGAGGATGCCGGCGAGGAGCTGATCTGCCTGCTCCTCGCTGGAGGAGAGCCAGTTCCGGAAGGCGAGCAGAGCCTCCTTGTTGGAGAGGGACGGCGTGACGAGTTCGTAAGGGAAGGGCCACTCTTGAAAGCTGTTCATGTATGGCGAGAATGTTGCCGAGTTCCTGGGTGAGTCTTGGCTGCTCTCATGATGGACAAACCACTTGCTTGAGGCGGGCAGGAGGGGGGTGGGAGAACCAGCATCGCGTCCAAAGAGGAATGGTTTTTGGGGTCTAAATGCGTGCTCCGCAAAGCTTTCTACAGCTGTGAGCTCAGATCGGGAGGGTTTCAGAGCGAGTGGCTGAATGGTTTGTCTTGTTGAAATTGTGCGGTGGCATTGATGAGAGGCGGCCGTCTTGGACAGACGGCGAATCATCCGTGATGAGTTACCCATTTCCAAGACCCTCAAAAAAAAAAAGAAGGCAAAAAAGGGACGATAGAATTGGGCAATAAATAGGTTGGATGATGAGATTCTCACACTACTATATCGATTCTCCTCCCCATTTCCTAATAATTGACCGACATCCTAGACCTAGACTCCCTCATCAAGTCGCCAGAATGAATGAGGCGATTGCATTGTTGCATCGGAGAGCGGCAAAACCATGGTCCCGAGCCCACGGTTCAGGTACCGACCAAAGACTGGGCCATGGAACCCCCGTTCGTTTCGGTTGCACCAAGTGACCAAAAGGCTATCAAATCCCCGTCGTTCACTCGTCCAACAATAAAACAGCTTTACTCGCCCGCCCTCCGCCGCCTCTCGACGCCCCCGCGATGCTGCTGGCGCTCTGAGTTGCATGCATATCTGTTTCCTGCGATGCGCTGAAGCCTGTGAATATTATCTCTTTGTCTCGGCATTTATCGAATCTCCCCGCGTCGTCCTGCTTGCTGCTCGTGGGCCGCCATAGTTATCTAGCTGTGCTGTGCGCGCCCCTCTCAATCCGACCCTCCGAAGTGCCGTCCGTCACCCCGCCTTCACGAGCCATTCTCTCTCTATTACACGCTATCGATAACCAAAACGCGCTTTTTCAATTTCACAACCCCCGGCTCGAGTCCCTTCATCGCCGACCACGGCCGCAGCAACGCATCACGTCCTTGCACCAGCGCGCACACCCTCGTCCTGCATCCCTGATCCCTCCGGTGCTATCGCCCCTCCTCCGCCTCCGCCTCCGCCGCCGCCATGTCCACCTCTTCAGGCGTGCCCGAGTCCTGGATCGCGAGTTTCTGCTCTTTGCTCGGCCACGAGTACTTTGCCGAGGTCTCGGAGGAGTTTATCGAAGATGACTTCAACCTTACCGGCCTGCAGACCCAGGTCGCCATGTACAAGGAGGCATTGGAGGTATGTAGCCAGCCAGCTCAGCCATCCCGACCACCTCGCTATCAAAAGTTTTCCCACCCTTGCTAACCTGCTCCTCCTTGCGCCCCCCATAGATGATCTTGGACGTGGAACCAGAGGACGACGAGGATGACGAGGACGAAGAGGAGGAGGAGGACGAGAACGAGTCCGATCTAGAGCGCCTGTCTAGGCAGCCCGGTGACCGGAGGCATCATCGCATGGCTAGCGACCTGTCTGTTATCGAGTCTTCGGCCGAGATGCTCTACGGGCTCATTCACCAGCGGTTCATCTGCTCCAGGGCCGGCATCCAACAAATGAGCGAAAAGTACGAGCTCGGCCACTTTGGCTGCTGCCCCCGGACGAACTGCGACCAGGCCCGCACCCTGCCCGTCGGTCTCTCCGACATCCCCGGCGAGGACACCGTCAAGCTCTTCTGCCCCTCGTGTTTAGACGTCTACGTACCGCCCAACAGCCGGTTCCAGACCGTCGACGGAGCCTTCTTTGGCCGCACCTTTGGCGCCCTCTTCCTCCTCACCTTCCCCGAATACGACCTCACCAAGCGTGGCATCGAGGTGCTCTCCACCTCGGGCTCCCGCGTTAACGACGCCGACGGTCTCGTCAACGGCATGTATGCTAAGAACATCGGCCCGGGGCTCGGACCAGGCCGCATATACGAGCCTCGAATCTACGGCTTCCGCGTGTCAGAGCGCGCCCGATCCGGCCCCCGGATGCAGTGGCTCCGCGACCGCCCCACAAGCATCAACGAGCTCGACGAGGCCCGCCTCTACGCGGAGCAAAACCCGGACTCTGAGGACGAGGATGAAGGTGGCAACGGCGGCGGAAACGGCGGCGGCGTGAACGGTCGCGTCATGGTCCGCCGCCGCCCGCCCGGCAACTCCCGCCTCCGCCAGCGGCAGCACCAGAACGGCAGCCCCATGGCCCTGTCCACCAACGGCGCCGAGTCCGAGCTGTAGGTCAGTCCGGCCGCAGGAGCACCGGACGTGTCGACCCACAAAGCCCGGGGCCGCTCTCCGACCCCGCGGCCCAGTAGCACTGAGCCATGCTGCGGCCTTATGCATGAGCCCTGTCACGACCACCGCTGAAATCTGGGCCAGGCGGGGGAGGGGAAGGGCCGGAGATGGCAACAACGAAAGGCTTATCTTTATTTGGTACCATTGGCACACAAAAATACTTCTGTGGCAACACGTTTGATGAGCGAGAAAGTCTGGGGTTGGGGGACGGCGAGGATACACACAGCCTAGATGTGAAAGTTGGAGAAAGACACACGAGAGAGAAATTCGGAAGATGAGGTGGTAGGTAAACCCGAGGGCGAGGGAGGGTGTATTGGGTTTTGCGGTATTAATGCATAGACGGCGTTGAACGTTTGATAGGCTATGGAAATACTACACACATGCATGAACTGCACACAACTCCCCCCTTTTCTGTTCCTCGCCTTGCCCCATGTGATTTGTTTGTTTGTTCATGGCGTATCATCTTTCCATCTCTGTGGACACGAGGCAAATCACATTGGCAGATGAATCATCGCCTCCCCTTCATTGCATGCCGCCTCAGCGTCTCTTCAAAATCCCCGGGGATTCTTTCTCCTTCATGCTCGTGCAGGTAGGTGTCTCTTGTCTTGATGGAGAGATATGTATACATGGGCCCCCAACCCTGTCTCCTACCGCTGTATGCCCGCCACGTCTGGACCCTGTGCCCATCCGCCTTGACGGAGCCCAAACAGCACAACCACCCCCATCCACCTCATCTATCGTGATATCCCTTCCCTGCTCGTCCGGGCGAGTCTCGTATTGGACCAAGAAGAGAAGAAAAGAAGCGAGAACCCACCCAGCCTACTGTGTCACCGACCTCCAAGCACCTAACCCATGCTATGCGTGTATGTCGATGGTTCATCCCTCACCCCGTTCTAGGACAGTCAACGAAAACACGAGCATAACCAGAAGAGCATAAAACGCGATACTCAAAGGGCAACATCAATGTTCCCCTGTACTGAAAAAAAGATAACCGAAACACCCTTGACCTTTATCGCCAGAGTAGGACATATCTCGTCCCGACAATGCCCCCGAACGCCGCGTGTGCTTCCGTTCCGTTCATATCTATCGTGTACAATACGTGCCCCATGGGCTAAAACCGTCAAAGCAAAGAGACGACAAAAGGAGAGCCGAGATAAGAAAAGGCCCGCGTGGTGGCATACGGGATCGGGGGTATCAAAGTACGCCAGGGAATCAACGCTTCCCCTGTGTGTGTGTCGTGTCGCTCTGTGACGACGCCACCAGGCCCTGCATCATGCGCTGTACTGATGATTAACTCCTCCTGGCCAGTGTCTCATTTCGGATTCACAAGCCATACAGTGGCTGGTCACCGCTATCTATAGCTATGCTGTAGGCCTCGGCAAATGCCTTAGCTGCCGGTGGCAGATGGCTCGGCAGCAGATTTCGTACCCTCTGTTTGGGTTAAACTCTCGCCGAGGTTCTTGCGCTCATTCTCGGCTTTGGGTGTAGTCTCATCGTTCAAGAATTCTGGGTAGGTTGCAGACCTAGCGCAGAACCACCCTCCGCGTTCCCACTGACCAGGCTCGTACAAACAAGCGTTTCGAACGTCCTCGTCAGATATGCCTGCCAGAAGCGAGTTTAGTCGTTTGAAATCAACTGGCTTCAGGATCCATCCGTCGAACCCGGCGTCAACGTAAGTCTGCTTCTCACGCTCAACAAGCGACGCTGAGACGGCAAAGACGGGGATGCGATGATTGGTAGCAGCCAGAGTCGAATGGCCATGGTGCTCTGCCGATATCTCCATTGTCCGGATCATCTTGGTACTCGTGAGACCATCCACGATAGGCATCTGGCTTGCAATTAGTGACCACGCTGGATGCCGGATCCCAAAGTCCTTACCTGCATGTCCATCAGGATGACATCAAATTCTGTTGACTTCTCACGATAAACCATGGCACAATCTTCACCGTTGACGGTATGATGTACGCCATGCCCCAGCCTCTCGAGTCGCTTTCTCAGTATTTTCATGTTGATCGGGTCGTCTTCTGCAACAAGCACCTGGAGGCGCTGCACCTCAGTGGCGTGAGTTCCTGCGCTGGTCACACTCTCCGTGCTAGCCCTTGGGGCGAAGGGATCGGGGCTCTTTATCTCGAATAGCACCCGGGACTGTCCGCTGCTCTGGGGCTGTGCGGGCACGTCTGAATACTCGTCAGGGACTTTGACCGCTCGAATTGGGGTCCTTGAATCCCGGACTTCTGCGTGGCCGCCTTCGCTCCTGGAAGCTCTATTCGAGACCGGGCTTTGAGGTCCTTGGGCAGGCGGGCTGGTGGATCGCCCACCCAGGCTGATGGCTCCCCGAGACGTGGGCCTGCTTGAGCTTCCCACCGGATGAGTGGGTCCCAGGATGGGAAACTCGCCACCCTCCTTTTCGTTGAGAGGCAGAGGTGTCTGGATAGCATCGATCAGACGATCGGCATCACTCTGTTGACTTCCATGGCTATCGCGGCTGCTCATGCTCCGTCTACTGCCCAAACTTCCTCGTTCCGCTGCAATATCTCCTTCAGGACCCGGTCCCATGGCGCCGACCCGGTCAACGAGCATGATCTCGCCTTCTGGCGCGGCCGTTAAGGAAGCGGGAGCCGAAGCCACGGTGCCCGAGGATTGAACCGTCGGAGCACCACCTGGCCAACTCTCGCCGGCTGAGCCTGGTGATTCATCAGGCAGAAGGAATGGAAGCTGAATGACAAATCTCGAGCCTTGGCCGATCACTGATTTAAGGCGAAGCTGGCCATCCATGGTCCGAACGGTGCGAGCCACGACGGCAAGTCCAAGGCCCAGAGTCCGCATCTCGCGGGACAGTTCAGCCATCTGTGAAGTTGGTTTAGGCGATTCTTCTGTGCTGACCTGCTCGAGATCACGGAAGAGGGCATCAAGTTGACCTGCGCTCATCCCAACGCCCGAATCCTCCACGACGATGTCGACTAGAGCGTGCCGATCTCTAACTTCCGAGACAAGTACTTCGATCTTCACGTAGCCATCATGCGTATGGGCAACCGCATTCGCCGTAACGTTAGAGATTGCTTGTCGAATTCGTCGCTCGTCGCCATGCACAAACCGCGGCAGCCCTGGATGTTGAGTGACTGTGTAATGAATTTCTTTTCGCTTGGCGTCAACCAAGAAAGGAGTTGTTGCTTCCCTGATGCAGCTGGCGAGATCAAAAAGTTCATCCTTGACGAGGTTCTGGCCCTCCTCAGTCTTGGTCAGATCAAGCAGGTCGTTGATAACATAGATTAAGGACTTTGAAGCGGAATGAGACCTGGCAAGGTTTTCACGCGTTTCCTGGTCGAGAGTGCCTTCGAGTGCGATTTCGAGATAGTTGATAATGGCGTTCAGGGGTGTTCGCACCTCGTGCGCAGAGTTGGCGAGCAGTAAGCGAGTGAGTTTACTGTTCTGGAGAGCCGCCTCCTTCTGTCGCCAAACTTGGATGAATTTTCCTATATGATATCAGCACGTATGATGAATGAGGCTGTGCTGGATCAATCAGCCTACCATAGACGAGACAAAGCACGGCCGCCGTCTCTACTTGCTCCTCGTTCCACTCTCGACATTTGCCAATCACAGTTTCATACCAACTCTTGAAGCTTTTCCTGGGCTCTAGATAACCCGCTGTGCCCTCTCGGATGGACTTTTCGTAAGGGTTCCCAGCCCACTTCACTTCCTTGACCTGGCCTTTGCGGAAGAAAACAATGAAGTCGCTGCCGCCAACGCTCAAAGGTACATAGAGCAAGCCTGCGACGATCTGGAAGCCTGGTGGATAACAGAGATCGGGGAAGTCCTCTTTAACGTCTTGCGACGCCACAACGGACGTGAGTTTCCGCATACGAAGATATTCCAGCATGGCCAGCGCCTCTTGGCTTTGTTCAATGTGGCCCATGATCTTTGTCTCGCCCTTGATGGACAATAGCCCGAAGTCAGCATCGAACAACTTCAGCAAATCCTCCGAAGAGGCAATGATATAACCGGAGGGGTTTTTATCAGTAGGTGCCGTATTGATCAGCTTTCGGGCTTGCAGGCGCGAAGCATACGATAGTCTCTCAATGTTCCGTGAAGCCGTGTCGCCAACCAATCGACACATCTTGCGGATGGGGAAGGACACGCGCATGCCCTGGTGCCCATATGAGTGACAGGATATGAGACCCCACAGCTCGTTGAAGGCATTGATCGATATTGACATTGATGATCTGACAGCCATGTTCTTCAGATACTTCAGATGAATGGGGGACATGGCCCGGAGGTATGAGTGGCTCATATCCAATGGGACGTCTAGGTCTTCTTTGGTCCGGCATACGATCCGTGAAGCGTCTTGATCTCGGTCGTAGAGTAGCCGAACCTTGTTCAGCTTGTATAAGTCGCGAGCCTGCCGTGGGATGTCGGATGCGGGGAAATGGAGACCCTTGTAAAGATCCCTTGTCATTGATGGGTCGACGAGCTCAGTCACAACCTTGCCGTTGAAGGAGGAATCAAATTGGTAGATCATGACTCGGTGAAATCCAGTTAATTCTTTGACAATCCCGACCAGGATCTTAAGAAAGGTTTCCAGATTGGGGGCAGTTGAGAGTTGCTCCTGAACCTGAGACATGATGTCAAAGACTTGCATGGCGCCCTGCTCTCCCCTCCTCTTCCTCGCACTCCGCAAGATCCTGAGAGGCTTGCTAAGAATCTCGGTGCTTTCCTCGATTTCCTCCAAGGTGGGGTTCGATTGTAGGGTGTCGTGAGGTGTGTCGGGGGTCAATTCGCCAGCCGGCCGGAGCGGATAGTCAAGGTCGTCGTCTGTCTCAAACTCGCATATGATCAAATCGGGGTGTGCAGGGTTCGTATGGATGGCGCACCAAAGCTTCGTGCTCTTCTTACGCTTGGGAGACCGGATTGACAAGCTGAACACTTCGGGCCCATTGACGGCGGGGTCCGCATCTTCATCTCTAATGAAATCAATGTGATCCAGAAGGTTATCTTGCTGCTCCTCAGTCAGGATATCCAGAAAGTTCTTGAGCTGAAAGAGCTGTCGGGGGGTGTAGCCCAATATTCTTTCGGCGTTTTCGCTGACGTGACGTGCGACAAAACAGCCATCGGTCTCCTCCCGGAGCGCAACTAGCACACCAAACGTTTGGATAGCACCGGGCGTGTGAATTGGTTCATCTTCGCATCGTTGTAAAACACCATCTCGACCAGTAATGACGGCATGGCCATCTTCCGTCACAACATGGGTGAAGCGTGACGTGACATGTTGAACGTCGGCTATCGATTGCCCAGCGGAGGCACCAGAGAGTGTTTCCGGTTCAAGTCCGGGTGGAGGCTGGCCTGGCGTGTTAAGTCCTAATGCGCCTGACTCCTCCGTTTCGTGGTCGGACGAGGATATATCGAGCTGTAGGGGCCCCGAACTGCTCCCGTAGCGCGCTGCGTCAAGCTGGATGCTCGACATGGGGCCGCTTAGGGTGTTCTTCCTTCGCCCGAACCGGGCTGTATGTCCAGTTCGGGACCCTTGATAGTAGGATGAAGGGACGGTGTCGGAGCGTCTCAGGTCTGGCCCCGTGTCAGCTCGGGGGCAGGCTGATGAGAGCTGAACAGTAACACGTCGACCATCGCTCTCGGACAGATTAGGGAAGTAATCGTCTCTGGTGATCTTACTGGAGTTGGGGTCAACACTGACGACGGATCGGATGGGGAAGACTCGGTCCCCGGAGATATCCGAAGCGGCAGAGCGATGACCCAGTTGCCCTTCTGAACCAACGCTGAAGGGAGAGAAGGGAGGCTCGGAATTGGCGATGCTGTTATGCTCGCTGGGAGCAGCAGATGAAGAGGCGCGGTTAGTTCGGGGTGGCTTGGGAGACGCGGCGTGTATATCTGCTAGTAAAACTTGCTTTTTATCTCCGAGGGTCGAAGATGAGGCTGTCGAAAGCTGGAGTGGAGGGCGAGACAGAGATTCGGGTTGGGGGGCGGTGACTGATGGATCTTGTTGCTGCCGACTCTGGCCATCGTCGTCGTTCTGATGCTCGTTCTCGTGTGGCGACTCCATATCGGCCCCGTCTGCTCGCCAACCTGAAAGCCACGGAGTTGGCGTGCAGGGGAGGCCACGAGAGGAGGGGGAGGAGGATTACTCGAGAGGTGGCAACTGTACTATAGCGTCACACATACCCGTCGCATCCAGGCTTGGTGTGTGTGTCGAAATGTCGAAGAGTAGCGGAGCAGCCCCTGCTTCAAGAGGAGGAGTATTCGAGATGAGCGAAACGGAAGGGACTGGCTGGATCCGACGGCGTTGGGGACTCTTGGAAAAGCGCAATGCCGCAACGAAGGTTGGGAAACAAGATCAACAGGGGCACTGGCGTATGAGACGGAAGCTATCCACGGGCGGCGGTTGCAGAAGTGGAAGGAATGACGAAAGGTTCCGAATTTATTCAGACGTAGTCGTTTCGGTTCGGCGCGGAGAAAGGCCAGGCAAGGCGGAGAGAGGCCAGGAGAGTTGAGGAGAGGCGAAGAGAGACGATAATTTCACCAGCCTAGGGTAGATTTTGCTGGTAGAGGGAAGAGGCAGTTGAGAGAGTGGTTGAGGGCTGCACTCACTTGGAAGTGCGCTTGTTGTCGTGGAGGTGGCGATGCACAGTGCGGGGCATTTCGTCAGTACGATAACCGGCGTCGCGGGCCACCACAGAGAGGGTCAAGTGAGAAAGGCAGAAGGCCAACCCTTGGCCATGCTAGCCTCGTCGATCCCTTTCCCTCGTCAAAGATCCCCACGCTCCTCCATCTGGCAATTGCAACAGCATATCTCAAAATCCCATGCCCCCTATTTGTCGGAGCACGGGCAGATGATGACGGGGTGGTCAATCCAAGAAGAGGGAAGAGAGAGGGCCGCCCTCGATTGACATGACTGCCAGGTTTAACTACGTAACAGACTACGGCAAGCGCGTTGTGGCTGTCGCACCAGCCTCCTGACGTTCTGACGTCTCGGTGCTTATCACGTGGACGCGATATTTATGAAGCGGGCGGGCACCTGTAGATATTGTGTGTGTGCTTGGGGGGAATCTGATGGTGCCGACGGATAGGTTTGTGTACCGTATGTGTAATTATCCGTTGATTCACTACAGTACGGTACGCTCGAGGACGGATGCGAATCGGCGATGGAAGACGCCTCCATCCCCACTTCGCCCGCTTAGAGCCAACCCACAGGCGCGCTCTCCCAGCAGCTTTGAAGAATCAGGAGGCCAGCCAAAGGGGTCCTATCCTCGCCCGGCTCTCAAAGTAAACTTTTCCCATGTCTCAGTGGCAAATCAGCAGTGCCGCGCATTAGCAGGATCTACAGTAGCAATCTTGCCTGGGGGCCCTGAGACGTTCGGTGAGTGGGCAACGATTGTTGTTGGCATTGTGATATTACTGAGCATTGTACAGTCCATCATTTCGCATCAGGGCACTGTGCATGTGCCACAGATTTGAGGTCAAGTATGTGCATGACATCATGCAAGCCGGCGTGTCTGCTCCGGCGACAAGCATCTCGAAGCCAAGCCGATCGATCCACGGTGATCACCCCTCCTTTAGCGAAGATCTTCGGGCACCGCCACATGTGGCGTCTACCCCGTCTACCTAATTAAACTGCAGGCAACCTTCCTTTCACAAACAGGTTATCCCTCACGCGTTTCCACGTACATATGCTTGAGACCAAGGAATTCCTCAGCTTGCCTTCCTCCTCTACAACAGCCCCGCCGGCCACGCAACCTCTTATCTCGAGTGCCTCGCTCTTGAAAACACCGGGCGATATGGACGACGTGGTTTCCATGGTCTCTAGAGTTGCTCTCGAGTCAAGCCAACCTCCAGAAGCTTGACTTGAGCTGATATGCAAGGTGGTACACGATGTCTCAGCTGTTCGGTTGCTGAGCCACACGCTTGTGGATAGTGGGTTCATTATTATTATGAGGCTCGAAAACCCCGAGAATCACCTGGGTCGATAGACACTTACGCGAGAGGGGTCGCAGCGTCCTTCAGACTCGACGGACGGGTCGACGGCTTGATGATTACGCGAGGGTGAAGTGCCCAACATGGAGAAACCACGGCCAAGGAGTCTTCTGGGGAAAAGTTGGCGAACACGGAAGCGGCGCTTCTGGCAATACCCATGGAGGTGCTAGAAAGGTGCACTTCCGCATAACCAGCACTCCGCCACGACCTCTCATACTTTCGACCATGTTGGGCATTCTACCCCTCATGACTCCGAACATATTCTTCTATGAGGGCCACTCGAAGGGTAGGATAGGGCATATCTACGGTCTCGGTTAACATATTCAGCAACATTCATATGGTTGTCGTTGTCCATGGTTTGCCTTTCGAATCTCTGGCCCGACTCGATATTCGGAGAAACTATGCCATCCCGATGAACAATATTACAAGAACATATCATGTCCTCTGCGCGCCGCTCAAGGTTAGAGCAAACGGTGTGAGAGAGAGGCTATCGACTGAACAGGTCTTGACAGTGTCATTGAGGGCTACGAGGAAGTCCTTGAGATATACGGATTAGCTCTGGACCATCTACGACGCGATGTCTCAACTAACCTAACTCGGGGGGTATGTCTCCCTGGCAGCCTGGTTGGCGGTAAACCCATTCGTGGGGGTGCAAGGCAATGAGGGCCCCGTCGTTCTACTGTACGGATCCCATTTTGTTTTTCCTTGGCGGAAATGCATTGGATTGTATGATGCTTTCTTTTTGACGGAGAGTGCCTTTGGAGCGACATGACTCTCAGCTTCATGTTTTCTTCGACTTTGATCAAAAGGCGGGATTACGATCGTCAACAGCATTCCTGCCTGCTCATGAATGAGTAATCGTACAGCAATATGCAAGTTTCATCCCAAAACTAGATTAACTAGGTCGCCGATGAGAAATCCGATTCAAGGTGCCTGGCCAATGACTTCTATTCAGTGAACTTGTCCAAATACCACTCGACATGCCCGTTACGCTTGGATCTTCTCAATTCGAAACGGACAACTGTTATGAATCGCGTCACATGTTCCATATTCCATGAATGGTATTATCGAGTCATGACATACATCAGTCGACAGGTGGCTTGGCTGATGAGACGGCCAGACATGGAACATGAACGCTTGATTCCCGGGGTCCTAGAGTGGTACCTGTGAGGACCCTCGACCGAGGAAGAACAAGAAGCGAGGGGTGTAGGCCTCCTGAGCAGACGCGAGAGAGAGAGAGAGTAACGGGAGGTAGCTTAACTGGAGCAATGATCCGAGGACCTTGATGCTGAGAGAACATGAGGTCAGGTTGGAGTCGGGCCAACTTGACGACCTTCACAGCTTCCCCTTGAGCTTGTCTTCCTTGCCCCTCTCCCTCCTCATCCCCTGCGCTGACCTCAGAAGCGCATACAGGCTCTGCAGCCTCGGCATGTCGACGCCCCTCGCCCTCGCGATCCTCACCGGGTTCCCCAGGATCACCTCGAGCTCGAGCGGCTTGCCGGCCTCCCAGTCGAGCAGCATGCTGGGCCGTGCGCCCCTGTTCCTCGCCGTGCTGGCCACGATCTTGTCGGGCGCGGCCATGCTCTCCGGGAAGGGCCTCCCGAGGATGCGCGGCACGGCGTCCCAGATCTCGTGCATGACGCCCAGCAGGTGCCGCCGCAGCTCGTCGTCCTCCACCATGTCGGCGTTTCCCCTCCCGCCGCTCAGCACGGCCGACGGGTTCATGGCCGCGTTGATGCACAGCTTGTGCCACCGGACCCTCTGGAGGCCGACCTCGTCGTGCGGGTCCACGTCGCGGATGCCGCCCAGGTCGGTCCACCAGCGGCCCAGGGCGGCGGTGCACTTGGCGCCCCGGCGGGAGAGCTCGTCGTCGGCGCCGGCCCCGCCGAGGCCGTCGGTGTAGGGGCCGATGCTGACGCGCGTCCAGCGGTTCTGGCGGATGGTCCCTGGCGACGTCTGCTCGGCGCTGACGACGGTGACGGCGCTGACGATGGGGTTGCGCGGGAAGCGCTTGCGGAAGGGCTCCTCGACGCCGACGCCGTTCTGGATGAGCACGATGCACGACTTTGGCCCCACGAGCGGCGTGATGATGGTCGAGTCGTCGCTCATGTCAGGGAGGGCCTTTGTCGTCACAAAGATGTAGTGCCAGTCACGCTTGCCCCCTGGCTGGGCGCTGTCCGGCGCCGGCGCCGCAGCGGCAGCATCGACGGACGGGAAGGCGGCGTCCGGGGTGAAGGTGTAATCGCCAAAGGCCCTGGTCAGGAGCTTGACGCCGTCCTTCTGGATGGCCGCATAGTTGGACCGGGCCACCAGCGAGACGTGGATGTTGTGAGAAGGCTGATCAAGGGGTGGGTGTGTTCAGCATGTGGTGTAAGAGCAGAAATGTGCTGAGGGGGGGGGACGTTACATGATGGAGTCGGGAAGCGTAGAAGCAGCCCACGGCGCCTGCGCCGATGAAGACGACATTGATTCGCCTGTGAACAAGTGTGCAATACAAATGTCAGTCGGTGTTGCTTTTTCGCAGGCTCTGCTCTGATGGTTTTGCTCTCTCTCTCTCACCCGCTGTCTGCCATGATGGATGTCCTGTAGTAAAAGGCCCTCTGTAGTTTATAGCCTCACTGGCCGCTGACCGCTGACCGGATAGTTGGTGGGTACGGATTTGATGGCTTGACGCTGTTGAGGCTTCTCCTCGAGTTCTGCTGGTTCTGCTGGTTCGGTTCGGTTCGGTTGGCTCTGGTCGTGATGTGATGAACCCCCAAACCCAATGTTGATGATTGAATTAGACGAAACTCGGGGCCGCCCCATCTCAATGCACCCCCCGCCACCTTTTTTTCTTTTTTTTTAGCCACACCTCCTCCGAGGTTCACGGTCGGAAGGCTTTTGATTGAGCGAGCACACCATCCATCCATCGCCCGTCGCCCGTTCTGCCGTTCGCCCCGGCCAAGCCTGGGACTAAATTACGGTTGCAACAGCCAGGGCCCCTTGCTCAGCAGTCCTCGCGCATCTAGCAAGGGAATAATTACTACGATATTACGAACAAAGTTGACGAACAAATCATCAACACTTGAGGCTTTGGCTAATTATCTATCGTCTGTCTACGGATAGGAGAGCGGGCGATCGACCGCGGGATGCCTTCTTGTGTCCCCCTTATTTTCGCCGAAACGAGCCAGACGCAGCGAACCCAGAGAGCCGTCCGCCCTGTCGTCGCAACCTGGCTAGGCTGGCCGGCTGGCACCTGTTTCACGAGAAGGGAATGGAGATTTTGCGAAAATGGCTGAATTTCAATAGCACTCCCCGAGACAGATCATTCTCTCCGTTTTGCTGCCCATCATCATCATCAACAAGTGACTCCTCGAGATATGTAGCATCGGGTTGGATCACAGTCAATTACTTTTTTTCTTCTCCCCGGCCCTGCTGCTCATGGTGAGGAGAGCTGCTCGAGAGGAATACCGGTGTGATAATCTAGAGCCCGTCTCCGTCCCCGAGGTAGCGTGCTAAGTAATTACCTACCTGGCGAGAGCCACATGCATGCTCTGCCTTGTCCCATCTGGCATTGCCACGGCACTCGCTTTTTCATTTCATGATGGGGGAAGAGTGGGATGGCCAGCAGACCGACGCATCTCGTGATGAGCCACCGAAACCTGCCCAAACGGCATCCGTCCTGCAAGCCATCTTCTCCCGTCTTCCAGCTTCGACCTGGCTGCCAAACCCCGTCCGCGCCCGTCTTCCCCTATCACTGCGAACCCATTCGTCGAGTTCCCCTTCCTCCCTGACCCAATCTTGCCAAATGTCGTTGGAACAAAGAAACAACCAGGCGTCTTATCGGGAGCGGTTCCTGCCAAAGCGAACCGGCCATGCCGGTCGTCCGGTGTGTTGCGGCTTCGGAATACGCCGCTGATCGTTGATCGTCGGTTCGGTGTGCAGCGGCCAGCGGGAGACGGTTTAGCAAAAGCCACGGCGGGAGGAACGGTCATTAATATCATCCATCCCACATACCTCAATTCAGCCATACCTACCAAAGCCAACGCCCCAAAGCCACGTCGATATAGCACGGGTTGGGCTGGCTCCATGAAAGCTTATGTTGTGTCAACTGCCGGCTGGTTGAAATGGTTAGTCGGTCTTGTGCAATCCGTGCCGAGTACGCATAACCATGTCACTGTACGCCCGTCACAGTGAACGGAGAAGGGTCGAGCAATCATCATTCATCCACGTCACGGAGAGCAGTTCAAAGTTGACATGTGCCTACAGCTGATTCCCGGCTTGTCCAAGAAGTCAAGACGACATTCTCAAAGCCGGGTGCCCAGCAACGAGTTCACTTCATCTATGCCAGAGCGAAAACATCCAGGCCAATGGAGAGCAAGCACTGGATGTCGATTCCACGTTGAGAAAACCCAACATGGTTGCTGGCAAAACAGCTATCGTTGAGTTGTTGCTGTGTGGTCTTGGTTAGTGGTTCGAGTTGGGCGAATGGGGTTTCCTGCGTTTCAACCATGTTGAGGCTGTCTGTCAATAGCAAAGATACTCGTCGCTCGCGGCCTGACGAGGCTCTGGTGGCACCGAGTGAATGGAGAGGCGACCAGAAGCGCTGTGGGCTCCAAGCTGAGGCAGCGATGAGCTCGTCTCTCGGGATAGCCGCAGATGATTTCGGTCAGACGAGCCGCCTCATAGCGTCCTGCTGGCAACTTGGGGTTGACACCGAACCATCGCCACCCAGCTGGTCGCCGCTCGTCGCATTTCCAAGAGACGACGGCGACGACGGCGACGACGTCGCGACGACGCCCAAATCATGGTGACGTGACAGACGCGGAAACGGCCTTGCCCGAGCTCTGGGGGTTGCAGCAGCTCTCGGCGATCAGCGGTCATGGATGGACGAACATTTTATGGCTGGTCAATGGTGGTCGTCAACCCCAACTTGTGTGGTTGCAGGTGGAAAATTTTTCTGACCGCGAAAAGATACGGTCGGTTTTGATTTTGCAATAGGGGCTTGTCAGCGTGGGGGTTTGCCGGGCTCGTTGCCCTAGCGGCCAGCGGCCAGCGGCCAGCCAGAGACGCCCCAATGGGATGGACAGCGGGCTCCACTGTAGCCAATCAGCGAGAACGGCCTGAAGAGATGGATGCGTTTGGGGTCGCCCTTGCCGACATCGACAGCCCTGGTTTCCCTTTTCTTCGTCTCGACCAGGAGGGCATCCATCAGGTAAAAAATGGAGAAACAAGGAGCCGGTCCGTTTGGAGGGGATCCTGCACCCGTACAGGACCAGTCAGAACCGCGACTTGCCATGCTATACCGAGCGCCGCGGCGCCGACCGTCAAAATGGCTTCATGTTCATGGACGAGGCTCTGACGCCTCTCTCGCAGCTTCTGCACGCCCTCTTTTTTGGCTTCTGGCCAATGCATCAGGAATGCCACACAAAGTCTAGACTTGGTTCGGGTTGCCTGTCACCTTCGCCTCGGGGCGCATCTGTGTCGCTTCGCCCCCGAGTTGGCATCGAAGACCGCCGCCGTCATGAACGGATAGTGGAAATTGGTGACGACCCCAGCCCAAAGGCTCAAGGGATGACCTGAGTGCCCCATCCCCTTCTACTGGCGCTGACCTGAGACGACGAGATTGGCTATGGATCAAAACTACTGCGGCTAGAGAGAAGCGCCATTGCAAGAGTCGAGGTGCAGATGACCCGAGGACTGATTGGGGATCGCGCCCAATCGAAGACTCGCCTCTAACTGTCAACAAAAGCCCAGTCCAACAAACAACACGGTGACCGTTACTGGCTAACAAAGGTGACCTGGAGGCCCGAGGAGCCGTCGTTGGGTCATTTGGTAATTGTTAGCCAATATCCGTCTCCTCCAGGCGTATCCGGATTCGCAGCAAACGCACACTCGGATTGATTGATACGCATGGAGGTCAGTAATTGTTGGTACTGTGGATGCCAGCCACATTGCGGGTGATGGCTCAACAGCCGTTCAAATCGGCCCCAAGCGTGGAGAACAAGAAGCTTCAGATGCCGAGAGACGGAGACATGAAATCACGGGGTCTGGTGAGGTTTTCCAGCAACACCTGCAGCAGTCTCTCGGAGCTCACTGGTAGAATGCGAATGCCGCCTGGCTGGTGAGACTCGAGAGCTGGCATCACCACTTACACCGCACCTGACAGCCCCCAAAGCTGCAGCTTTCGCAGGCAGCTACGTACCCTGTACCTTTTTCTCCAACTGAGCTTCTTGGTCCAAGCTCCCAGCACCAAAATGCAGGGGCGAAGGCTTCTAGAAAGACAGATGGAACCAGCGGGAGCCAGGGTCAGGGTGTGAGGACAGAGAGAAAGCCAAATCCTGTTTGGGGGACTTCCGCTTCGTCCACAGAAGCCAATCACGTCACGCGGCGAGAATGCGGGATGGTGGGACGGGGGAGGGGCGCCGATGGGCTGTCTGGAGTCATGGACCAGCCAGGCAAGGCTTCCGGTCCATTTTCGAGTGACTTGCAAGACAGTGCGAGGCGGAGTCATGGCAGACGGCCCTTGTCTGCCAGGGACAAGGGTGCCAGGGTTGATGGGTGTTCCCGTTTTGGCTGTCTGCGAGTGTTGGCCACCTATCCATGCGTGGCTGTTTGATGATGCGTGTGATGGATGAGGTGTTGTGCCTGTCCGCTGTCGTCGACCAGGGGGTTATGAAGTTGCCACCCGACAAGTGACTGATGATGAGGCTGACCTGGTCTGACAATTTGGGATGTCATGACTGACAATGGCGGTGTCTGGGCACTTTCAGCAAGAAGCTAGGGGGTCCTCCCAGCGGGCAGGCAAGCTGTGGGCTTTCTGCAGAGTGACTTGTGCCTAAATATCAAGAGCCGAAGTCGTCCAGCCCTGGCACGGATGGGTCTGGGGGAAGCGGCGCCACCTCCATGGATTCTGAAAGCATATTTTGGTCTCCCGTTGGGGCCTGGTGCCGTGTGATGGAATGCTCAAAAAGACGACGAGAGCTCAACATCCAAGATATCAGGCACTTGCGACAGCGGTTGGGATATTCTCATATCGTAGCATGGAGCAACGCAAGGAGACAGGGACCAGTCGTACCCTGGCCGCTTGGCCCGAGGAACTACAATGCTGAGTATCATGAACAAATTCACGATGTGTTGCATCTTCAACGTCGCATTCCTCCAGCATGTTCCAAGGCTCCCCAAGAGGCGAGGATTGCGTGAGCTAAGCATGAACCCCTGCTCTTTCGTCCCGCGGCAAGACAAATCGCAAGCGACAGTGACTTGCTGGGTGCGCCGGGGGACCCTGCGTGAGCCTCGTGGGCGTGGGCGTGGGAGCTTTGCGTGAAGGCTTCTGCTCGGGACGTGGGTATTCAAGTGAGACCCTTTCTTCAGCCTCTCAATGGCTAGTCGATGAGGAAAGGTCACCACTATTGGTACCTGCGTGGCTTCTGTGACACTGCATTCTTCTCTGGGTTCTGAGGTTCCCGTACACCCATTTCTTGAGCCATCGGCTGATCATCAAGATCATTGGCTCAGGCTGCTGCTCCTCCGATGCTCGCCGGTATCCCACCCGGAATTGCGAAGAAGGGGGGGGATGGTCGTGTAAGTCCGGCTGTCGCTTTGGGCGGCTCTTTGTTGCCCATTAACGGCGATCTAGCGGCCGGTCCACGGAGGCCGGAGTTATGTATCACCCTGATTAACGTTCCTTTGAATCTCCAGCAGAGTGAGGAACTGACCTGTTTGGGTTTCTCCGGCCGGGGCGACAAGAAAGCGGGGAGGCACCACACTCCGTTTCTGCATCGCATCATTGTAATTCGCACGAATGCAGTGGAGATAGTGGATGTATCCAGGATAGCAATTCGTTGCCCCCACTGGCTCTACAAGTGGCAGCGAGCATGGGCTGTGGTGAACCAACGGCAGCCAGCGAGTGCGAGACCTAACAAGCTAGGTACGGCCTCTTGGAGGCTGGAGCCTGTTGAACAAGTCAGCCAGCGTCTTGCCAACACAGCAGCGGCGCACCACTTGCATCTGCCATTTATACGTCCATGCAATGTATCGATGCAGCGGCACAAGCCGGGGCGTCGCGACATGTCCGTCCATGGGCCGGCCGGTTCAGGTTCCGCCGGGAGCATGGATGGGGTTTGGCGCGCGGTCGGCAAAGAAATATCTCCCCTCGATTGACAATCAAGTGACAGGACGGCGAGATGACTGTCGTAGAATCCCATTCACGAGTTAAATCAGGCAACATGAATATTGTAGAAGCGGTAGGCGACAATGGCGACAATGGCGACCATGGCGACAATGTAGAATTGCCAAATTCTTCAGCTTTGCCAATGGTTTGCTCTTTGTTCGCCGGCCCGTGAAACATTCCCACCCACGTCGCAAAGGCTTCCGGCACCCGCTCGCCCGCGTTGTCCCGTTAGGATCCGTGCTGACGTCGCGGGGGAAGTTGGGGAAATAAGTGAGTGCAGCCTCCGGCATAAGTTGCGCGATCATCTGCGTGATGTTCATGTCACCAATACCTGGCCGAACGCAAGCCTCCCGCGCTTTCGGGGTGTATCCATACCTTTGTCCCCAAGACGCTCGTAGTTCGAGACCGAGCCTCGAGCCGCAGTCCTCTCGCACGCCGGGCGGAGACGGAGTCGTCACACATCGTTTGGGCGGCTTAGGGGAAGGCAGTGATGCTAATGGTTCAAATGATGTCTCACCTTACAGGAGCAGGATAATCACCAGGCCAGATTGAGTGGCCTATGACCGACCATCATCGGCTGAGCCAGCCTGAGAGCAAAGCCAAGAAGAATCAACCAGGCATTGCCGCCCAGGCTGACCTTGGTCTTGAACCAACGGCCATGGACAGTCGAGGCGAGGCGCGGCACCTGTCGTTGCCTTGTCCGAAACTACTGTGGAGGTGTTGAATGACCAGGCGGCTTGTATGTCCTTTCGCAGGTATTAACTATTCGCCCGTTCTTCCGACTCGGTATGTGCAAACTGCGAATACCGTCAGCGAGTCTTTCATCAGCCAAGGCTGCTCAGCCTGGAACCACCCACCCTCCGGATCGGCGGTCTGTATAAGTGTGATTGTAGTAGGTAGCACCACCGGGTGCTTAATTTGGACATCGAGAGGGGCACTCAAGGGCCAATGATTTGCAGGGTCCAAGAGGGTCCGCGAGATCACCATCTTTTGCGCATGCGCAGTCTGGAAATCCCGTCAAGACAAAAGAAAGTCCAGGGCCTCGGGCAATATCAAAAGCAACAACTTGAGGCGGCTGCGGTCCTGGACCTGACGCATCTTTGCACTGTGTTAGGAGAAGTACAAGACGAACGGGCCAGGGCGCCGGGGCTCCATGGGTAAACAATCTAGGATTATGAGATTCTGACAGTCTGGACCCTCCGCCGGACAGTCGCGTGGACAGCTCGACTGGGGTACTTGGAAGCATGATGATGTAGTTGCCTGCGGTGGAATGGAGTCAGCAATTATCAACGCCGAGAGGGTGAAGCGACGTCGACGAAGCAAAGCAGACCTGGCAGATAATCTACACTTTGGTTGAAGAGGAATTACGGAGTAATCCAGCAGAGAAAGCAAACCGAACCAAAGCAGAAATAGACAAACGCCAAGATATCCTCTCGAGACATCCAAGGCGCATAATTATCGAGAAAATAGAATCGCACCGAGAGGCGCTGGCCCTCGGCCGTGGTGAACCTTGCAGCGTGCTGCCGCACCATGCAGGAGCCTAGTTTGATCCAATCAATCCGTTGAGAGGGCGTGAAGGGCTCCGCGAGCCTCGCCTCTTCATGCGGCATGCACCGCCACTGTTTGGCCAAGGTCCAGGGTGGTATCTGGAATTCATGAATTCAAGACAAATGGCCGGTGTCTTTGAATGGTAAGCGCCCCGTGCAGGGAAGTCAGGAAGTCAGGGAAGAATGACATTGTCGGAACGGAGATTCAACGCAGCACAGTCGGGTGTTAGATAGACGAGAAGAGCAGGCTGCTGGCTGGCCCCATGAGAGACGGGCAATGGAAGGTACAGGCGCTGTACTGTCCCGTGCTGT
The DNA here is from genome assembly GCA_013618265.1 of Fusarium albidum. Taxonomy (NCBI): domain Eukaryota; kingdom Fungi; phylum Ascomycota; class Sordariomycetes; order Hypocreales; family Nectriaceae; genus Fusarium; species Fusarium albidum. The sequence goes on from JABFEP010000807.1 coordinate 22,719, forward strand.
GCCGTCCGAGACAGAAGGAGCAACGGGGCGCGCCTGGAAGATGTCCCGGCACTGGCGCCGAGCCTTGCATTTGCACCTGCGCGCCTACGGATCCATGGCTTCGACAGCAATTCACATGCTGCATGGTGCGAAACAGGCTACTCCATACAGTACGATTTACGCGACCATGCCACGCGCTTCCAAGCCCGTCGACAGCGGCATCAATGCTACTGCGAATTAATTAATGAACCCGGTCCGGTGGTAGCTTTAGAGTAAGAGCACAGCACCGTGGCAGTGTCAGCAAGTTTCCGATCAGAAACCGACTTCTGCTGCAACCATGTCTCGGGCCTAAGTCGATGGATCGTCCCGAAGATGCTCCGTTGATGACAGCGGCGATATGTACGTAAAACTTTTCTTTCCTTTCTTCATCGCCTTCGCGCTCCAGCCTCACCCTTGTACCTAAGCTTAGAAGGGTTAAGGGAATAGCCCAGATAGGTTGTGCCCGTATCTGGAGCCCTAGCTCAGCCAATGACCTCGGGTTTCCCCTGCCCTGCCCTGCCCTGCCCTGGCTGCCTGGCCCTCTCCGACAGAGATTGATTTGCTTTCCCTGCCTGCCCCCGGTTGGCACCGCAAAGCCCCAGCCAACGGCCGCTAGAGTGGGAGATGTCGATACTGCCGCCCTAGGTACAGCGCAAGGCATGGCTTGCACGCGATGATACCTGCGTGGCAGGTCTTGGTGATGCCGCCGATGGCCGGCTGTCGCGGGGGCGCCAGCTTCCTATTGGATCTCAATGGCCGAGCCACGGCGGAAATGTGGATGGGAGATTTCGCATTTTCCTGAAGGGGACTCGGTGATGTTGCTGTACCGCTAATTACAGTACATGCGAGGTGTGTCCTTCATCAGTGACTTTTTATTTTTAATTTTTTTCTATCGTGCTGAACCCGGGTTGACTCGAAGAACGCTGTGGCTGTTTGACAAGCTCAAGTCGGGCCAGTAGGAATCTCCAGAGTGGGCGCCCGGATTCTTTCATTAAGCATATCCGATGGAATTCCGAACATACCTCCATCTCATCCCGTCTACCTCGCCGTCGCCTTCTTTAGGGCAGGTGAAACCGGGAGGAGCTCCTTCCCAGAGCATGTTAGCTAGTACGGATATCCGATGTGTGTTAAGGAAGGAACAGCTTTTCCATGCACCCCAACGTTGTGCTTGCGGCTGCTCTTTCTCCCTTGGTCGTAGGCGACGGAGGACTGTCCGCCTACTACATGGAACCCCACCGTAATCCGCCTTCCACCAATCTTCTCCATTCTTTGGCGATCCATCCACCATCACCATCACCACTGATGGACAGAGCCACCATCCCACTGTCGCAGAGCTCCACCGTCTCCTTAGGTGCAATGCACTTGAGAGATGCTGATAATGGCCAGAAGCCCAGCATCCAGTGTCCCGAGCCTCGGCGCAAGAGTGACGGTGCGCGGCCGCTCTGCACACATCTTTCAAGAGCTGGATCGGACTGACGTCTGGCAAAACCATCCGCCCTGCCGCCCCAGATGCGCTCCCACCCGTGCACACACGACGAATGCCCTACGGCCGTGTTCTCTGTCACCACTTGAACCCCGATCCCACTCTTCTCCCACGGGCCATGGATGATGGGTCACAGCACACGGACCACTGCGCAGAGGGTCATGGGTGGTGCTCTCACGCTCGTCATGGTCACCTCAGAACCCCTGTCCCCCCATCCAGCCCACGCTTTCCACCCCGGCGCCCCAGTCCGGTCGACTGGCCGTCGTCCCACACACTGTACAGCCGAGTATTCGATCGTGCCCGGTCCGCGCCTCCACGCCTCGCCTTTCTATTCCGGGCAAGGGCCTCGCGGCCTAAGACCTGGGGCCTGGGTAAATGTAGCAGACCAGCGGGCAGGCAGTTCGGGCATTCGAGCGAACGAGCAGGCGAGCAGGCAAGCAAAACAAGCCATGATGGGCGATTCGATTCGACTCGGGAATTGATTCGATTCGACATGGCGATCAAGGGACCATGACAGGGCAAGGGACCTGGCGGCCAAGGAAACTTATTCAAAGACAACACAAGTCATGGTGACCTTGCTGCCCGCCGGGGTTCGACGCCGCCGCTGTCCAGACCATTACATCTGGCCATCCTCTCCCGTCCGATGAATATTCATAAAGAGCGTTCCCTCCGGTGATTCCCATCTCTGACGAACTTGATCCTCTTTCTCCGTTTCTCGACCTTCCCCCCCGCTGTGCACACTCCCATCTCTCTCCTTCGTGTGTGAGAGCAGGTACGGTGTGTTCCTGTGGGTGCGCGCTTGGTTGTGCGGTGTGCTCTTTTGTTGGTTTCGGCCGCCGACGTCACCAAGCTTCCAGGGCGACGAACGACGCGAAACGAGTACGTCTCTGGCCCTCCGAGCCTCCGACCCTCCGGGCCGACATCTCCACCCACAACGTCCCCAGCAAAGGCGGCTTGGTCTTGGCTCTCGAAGTCGCTGTCCTTCGGTGGCTCCCTCCCCCAAAGCTGAAGGCGCCAAACCCGCTTGCACACACCAGCCTGAGAAGACCCCCGGTTTTGTCGCCGACCTCGTCCGTCCATCCACTTCATTCCTGCTGCGCACTCCCTCCCACACCCACCCGCACTCCCACGCCCAGTTGAGCCAGCGATCCAACCCGGCCGCAGACCCAGGTCCCGTACGGAGTACTCTGTTCTGTACTTTCGACAGGAGACCCCAAGGCACCCCAAGGGAAAAATCCCCACCCGCCATCCGGCGCATCTCCACTCCCGTTCCTCTTTCTCATCAATTGGCTTTATCCAACTTTCACTCGAAAAGTTTTATTGTCTTCTGCCCTCT
>JABFEP010000813.1:0-18936 GCA_013618265.1 Fusarium albidum
CCCCACATTCTTTTTTCATCCCCTTGATGAGACAGTTCCCGAGTCATAATATACGTGCCGTGCCGCCTTTCCCTTCTATCGTTATCGCATCATCGTCGCAAACAGTCACAGGGCAGGCACAGCCCACACTGCTAGCCACAGCCCCCGAACTTGGAAAGTGGCCAGGGAAGCCACCACCTGCACCCAGCGATAAGGATTTACAGTTTATTGGGCTGCATCCCGCACCTGCCCAGTGATCGATCCCCGCCTCCTCCTGGCATCCACCCGTTGTTTTTTCCCCTTCCTGCGTTCTCCCACTCGAACCTCGTCCCTCTTACCAAGCCTTTTCTAAACTTCTTTCCTTAATAGAAGCCCCCAGGGCGTGCTCTTGTGCGGTTGTCGCCTTCTCCACGATTCCTTGTATTATTCATTCTAGCTTACTTCTTTCTCCCCGCCGTCGCTGACTCACCACCTTCTTCTTCTTCCCCTCCCTTCTACCACCATCTAGTTTGGGGGCCGTTGCGCAGCCCTTCATTTCTCGCCCAGGACGTCCCCGGTGCAGCCTCTTCCAGCGGGCGCGAAAAGAGACCTCCCTCGTTTTGGCTTGCGTCGCTGATCCAGAAACCACCCACTCTGCCGCACGCAACCACGGCGGACCCGACTACGCCACTTGAAAGTTTGCCCTGACGTACCGGCCTCTTTCTTTTATTTAGGCTTTTTGGCCCGCGACTCGACCTTTGCTGGGCTTCCCCACATCTGAGCCTGGCCGTCGAAGACGAGAACAACAAACGCCCACCCGTTTACCCGGGCTTACCTTCACTTTATACCCCTTTCAGTTCTTCCTCAGAATCCTCGAACTTTTTTCTCTTCTTTCAATTCAGCTGTTGTTGCCATGTCCCAGCTGCCGTCAGCCGCAGACACGATGCGCCGCCCCTCCCTCGACCTGACGGATCCATCGCGCAGCATGGACGAGTCCAATAGAGCGCCCTCTGATGAAGCCATGGACGAAGACGTTGATCTCTCCATGCCCCCGGCCGAAGATGACGATGTCCTGGAAGACGACTCAAGGATCTTCACACCTCCTCCACACATTGCCGCCCGGTTCTACCGGCCGTCGCAGGCTCGTCGCAGAGACTCGGCTGCCTCGTCACGCCGCAACTCGATCTCCTCCGCTCACTCGCGGTGTTCGTCTATTCAGCCGTCCAGCCACCGTGGAGGAGAGCAGAGCAAATACGTCGCCCAGCACCTTCGACGAGCCTCGTTCCTCGAGGACCGCAGGGCACGACTTGCCGACCGAGCTGCACATGCCGAAAAGGTCCGCCTCCGCGCAGCCCTCGCCAAGGCGACGCAGCGCGACACGAGCGTGTCCGAGGAGCGCGCTATCGCGGCGCAGCAGGCCAGGGAGCGTAATCTGGCCGAGATTGTGGCCAATTGCGCCGAAGAGGTCAAGAAGGCCAAGCAGGTTGCTGAGTTTATGAAGGAGAAGCGTGAGCAGGACATCGCCAGGATGAAGGCCCAGATTGAGGAGAGAATGGCCGAGGCGGAGAGGCGCCGGGAGGAGCTACGGACAAAGAATGCGTCGAGGCGGAGCCGCGGGCAGAGTGTCATGGCCAGGAAGCCTGTCGAGGTCATGCCCGAGGTCACTGAGCAGACGACCCGCAATCTGACTGATGACGAAGCTGCCGCCAGGATTCAGTGGTGGTGGCGGGGATGTCTCCGGAACAGGGCGATCCGCGAGTTCAACGATTTGGGCTTGACCGTGGACGGTATCAGAGACACACATTTCGACACCGTCGTGGAGCTGCTGGCCCAGGAGAGGGTTCTCCTCATCACGGCGCGGCTGCTCGGACTCTGTGGCCTTCAGGAGGGTGACACGGGGTCGGTTGGTGAGATGGCTGCGGTTCGCACATTTCTGAGCGCGTTCCTGATCCTTGGCCACCCCAACCAAGTGCTCAGCAACAAGAACGACGACGGGGATGAAGAAGCAGTGGATGCGCTTACTTCTCACCGGCTACCCTCCACGGATCTGGCCAACCCGCAGCTGCAGGACCTGGTTGGCAAGGCGCGGGACTTGTTGATATCTTTCGAGAACATTCTCCCTCGGTTGACATCTGCGAACCAGTATACCATGCCGCCAGCGCTCAAGAACACACTCCCAGAGGCATATGCCACCTTTTACAACGCCTTCATCGCATGGAAGTCACGAGACTCGAATGCCTTGATCGAGGTGATGCTCATGCAGTTTGTCGAGCTTGACGCAATTTACCACACCGTCAAGGATACCACCGACGACGCAGCTTCTGCACTATACAAGAAGAGCATCCAGGACAACCAACTGATGCTCATTGTGCGCATCAAGAAGCTGGCGGGCCCAGAGAAGGGCAAGAAGATGATTTTCGACGCCGTGGCGGAGGCCAGAAAGGCTCGCTCAACCAAGAGGAAGACGGGCGATACGAAGCCGCGTGTGGCTGAGAACGCGGCAGGGGAAGCGTCAGAGACGGCCAAGAGTCTGGTTTCGTCCGAGTCGCAGACGCTCACTCCCCCAGCCACCCCGGCCAGCAAGGCGCAGGCCAAGTCGTCTGCCCCCAAGACTGGCCTCAATGGTCTGCTGCCAAACAACAGGGTTGTAGTACATGAACTGGCCATCAACAAGGAATACCAGTTGTCACCTGATGAATACAGAGAGCAGCAGGCAGAACGCGCCCAGCCGCTGTATGCTCAGATGAGGGCCATCATGGACGACAGCGATAGCACCGCCAACTTCAGGTTCTTTGCTGTGGTTGCGGGCAATATCAAGGAGAAGCTCCAGCGGCTGTTGAAGCCGGGCAACTCGATGTACAATCTCATTGGGGAGATTCTGGACCCCGAGATGGCCGAACGGCAATTTGCCCTTGGCAACTTTTCGTACGAAAAGTTCTTTACGGCCATGGCCTCGTTGCTCCCAAAGCTGTGCGCTCCATTCCGCGATGAGGAAGTCAAGGATCTGGTGCAGAATAAGCTGGCAGACGGCAATATCATCGACCGAGTCGAAGCCCTCAACGGCTTTATCGACCTCATGCTCTGCGATTACATCAACTACCTGATGAGAATTGCGGCGCCGCAGCTCATTGAGTCTGCGGCACCGTACGAGGCCAAGCGGTTTGCCGAGGACGTCGAGAAGGCTGACCTGGGCCTTGGGGTTGCAGAGTCGGCCTGGAGGTCTGCCAGGTCAAAGGTCATGGCAGAGGTTCAGAAGAGAGATCCGGAGGGCATTAACCATCCGAGATCACGGCCCTCAGCCGGAAGATTCTACGCGCAGATGCTCGTCGATGTCTTCACAAGCGTCTCGCCTTCTCCCATGGAGGAGATCCCAGAGATGCTGCGGCTTGACCAGAGCCGCATCGGCCAGGTCTCCGTCATGATCCAGCGCATCATCACCGCTGGCGCGGTGTTGCTGCAATGCAAGAACCTTCTCAAGCGAGATGTCCGCTCCTCGTGGAAGACGGAAGCGTCCCGCATCATGGCGGTTCTCGAGGCTGGACACCCTCTGCAAGCCACCGTGGATGGCGTCATGGCTGCGCTGGAGTCTGGCCGGTCGATGCCAACGGCGACCAAGGGCCACCTCCGTGCCCTCGTGACCAAGGTCCTGACTGCCAGCCAAGAGATGGCTGCACAAGGAAGCGAGCCCAGAGAGCCGGTGCTGCGCCTCCTGCTCACCCGGCTGAGGGGCAACATCCTCGCCCGTCTGGCTGCTGGATCGGCCAGCGAGAAGGTCAAGGCGACGAACACGGCCGGCGAGAAGCTGGCAAGCTTGGGACTGTCCGAGTTTGTGGAGAGAGTGAGAGAAATCTCGGACCTGCTGGAGAAGGTGGGAGCAGTTGACAGGGCGGCACACGGACCGTGGTGGGATGCAGTTGCTACAAGGGTCGAGCAAGAGGAGATGTCGACTTAGAGTAATCAGGAGGGCTTTGACCAGGTGATGTGCGATGTGAGAGATGGGACGATACATGACGAGCAATATGGAATGCATGATAGCTGGAGGTTCTTTCTTTTGGGGTTTCAGGGTTCTTGGGAAGCGATTCTGGGCCTTTCTTTTTCCCTTACTGGTCTGCATGGCGTCATGGATTGGAGGGAGAGCCGATATGGCCGAGGCTCATTGGTTTGAAAGATGTTTGTTGTTTTGCATCAAGATCATGGCCCCACCTTTTGAGAGGGTTCTCATGGGCTGTCTGCGGGCATGTTGCTTTTTACGATGGCTGGGATAGCATAGAATGAAGAGACCGAATGCCTGTCGCAGTCCTGTGCCGAGTGTGGTTCTATAGTTATGAGATGTACTTGGAGTGTTGATGTTTGAGATGCATGGGTTGATGGCTTGAGTTTTTTTTGCCACTCAAGAACTAGAACCTAGCCGGCAACTCAGCATTAATAATCAGCGCAGAAGTATAGGTCAAGGCAGCTGGGCGAGCCGTGATTGTTGCCAATTGAAGCAAGCAGCAAGTTAATGGGCCTCCTTATTTCGTTATCCTGCCGCTGAGATGATCAAGGGGATGATAGAGATAATTAGAGAGACAGCTAGCTAGAAGGAGCTACCCCACATGAATTAAAGTACGTACCTGTTGGTTCACCCCGCGGCTACTGTAGCCCCACTTAAAACAACCGGTACCAAACAAATCTTGACAATTTCTTTTCCACCATCACCACCCATCACCACCCATCACCACCTCCACCACTGCGACGATGCATCCATTTATTTATCGAGCCATTCAACAAAACAACAAAACAATAGGCTCAAATGGCAAAAAGAAAATTAAAGTGGGTCTGGCCGGGGATTGAACCCGGGACCTCTCGCATATTATCGTGCTCTAGGGTGGGCCCTAAGCGAGAATCATACCACTAGACCACCAGACCGAGTCAGGAATGAAACCTAGCGTTCTTCGTTGGAGAGCAGGAACGCAATCTTGTCCTATAATGGGATGGGGGCTGAACCAACTATTAAAGACTACTCCTCGAACCAGGTTTATATACATTGCCTTTTACCAATCATCAGGGTTATACTTGAAAGAAAAGGTTCAGCTCTATTTTAATAATAGGCTTCCTTTCAGTTATCTTCTTTGTATCCATTTCCTCTCACTTTGTGGTCCTTTCACGCGTCCACGTTCTTTGTCAAGTTTTACACATTCTTTATCCCCCTTCTTTATCCCCCATGCCCGCCAATGCCCTGAGAATTGTTCTGGAATTGTTCCCCCCGTCGAGCTCAGGGAACAGAGCAGAGTCGAAACTGTGCGTGATTGCAATGCCCAGCTCACACGGATGCATACCTAAGCATATAAGGTCTCGGGGTCAGTCCCAGTCGATTCGGGATCATCACAGCATACATCCCGAGTATCGACACACACACACACACACACACACACAACTGCCATCAAACACAAAGCAATCACTCCCTCAGACGGAAAAAGAAACACCTCAACCGGTATTCATTCTCCCTGTATTTCACCAACCCCAAACCCCAAGCCCTTTGTGTAGTAGCCTTGCACAATCCACAAAGTCATGGGATCCATCTCATACCCTCCCGCTCTGCAGTATGACCATCTGTCTCGCCTACCAACCGAGATCCTCCTCCAGATCATAGAAGATGAGTCCTTGGGTAGGCAAAATCTGAAGAGCATCGCTTTGACCTCTGCTCGCCTCTTCAGCTTTGCCCGCCCCGCCTTCTACCGTGCAGACTCTTGCGAGACATTCCGCCAAGCGCTCAAGGCAGCCGACGTGGGTATGATGACCCGATGCGAGCAGTTCAGGGCTCCTCCCAGGCCCGGCAGCGATACCGACACCGACACCAAATGGAGCCGTGCCGTGGTAGGTTGCAAGTGCCGCTACATCAAGCATCGCGCCCATCGGCCGGTCGATATCGTCCTGGAGAGTCTGGTCAACAACGAGGTCCTTGCCGAGAGCTGCCATGATGCTCTCGTATGGCTACTCGACAGGAACCACTCAGTCGAGCGAAGCCCGGAGAGCGACTACGACACGGACTCCGACGACTCAGACACGGACTTCGACGACTCAGACACGGACCTCGACGACTCAGATACGAACCCCGATGACGTAGACACGGAGCCCGACGACTTAGACACGGACCCCGACGACTCAGACACGAACCCCGACGACTCAGACACGAACCCCGACGACGCAGACACGGAGCCTGACGATACCAAGTACATGTCTGAGGTGCTGCTGAATCTTTTGCAGACAGGAGGCAGCGCCAGGAGAGTAGAAGGCATCCTCCGGATCATTCGCCTCTTGAAAGATCGGGAACTGGAGATGCCGCTCACACTGCCTCCGCCGGGACCTGCCAGCAAGTTCAAGATAGAGAAGGCGGAGCCGGGGGCCCCGTGGTGGGATGTTCCACTGGACGCCGTGGGTTCTTTTAATATCGTATCCTTGGCGATGAAGTCTCACTGTCCCCCTTCCTTCCTGGAACTCGCACTGCAAACCCTCGAGGGCCAAGCCCGTCAGTTGGCTGCATGCGAGGAGGACTGCCCCTGCCCAGAGCGGATCCAATGCTGCGCAAAGTGCGTGCCTTGGGAAGACTTGTATGATATGGACTTGATGGGTTTCACCCAGGTGAGCTCCCTCCTGGCGAACCTGCACGCCGACCTGCTGTACCCGTGCACGCGGTGGTCCGAGAGCTACCCGGGAGAAGCGGCCGACATCTTCAGCGAGAAGCTCAACCTGCTGGGCAGGTACAAGGCAGCCGGCGAGGCGGAGCTGCGGCTCCTCTCCAGCATCCTCGGCGCCCTGCGCGAGATCGGCGCCATGAGCCGGGTGTCCGGCGGGCTGGACAGGGGCCGCGACGAAAAGGCCTGCTGGGAAAAGCTCTGGATGTCGGTGGCCCCCTTTTCGGCGAGCTCGGAGACGACCGCCGTGCGGGCCTCGTTTTCCCGCCCTGCCCTGCTGCAGCTGCCGGAGCAACACCCGCACGAGCCGGGGCATCGGCCTATTACTCGTCTGCACCGCTTCCTGTTTCGCGAGAACGACGATCCGTGGGACACTTTCTACCGACGTCGGGAAACGAAGAAAATCTGGAAAGATCGCGGTGAGCCCGACGAATACCACCACAGGAAACTGGTTCGTGAGTCGGTCCATTGGCCAGCAACCCTTCGGGCAGCCTCACTTTACCCCACAGAAGAGTGGCATCAGATGCGGTTGGACGAATACTTGGCGTCGATGGACGCGACTTTCGATGAATTTCTGGTGGCCAAACAGGAGCTTGCGGCATGCGACTGTGGCTACGGGCCGCAAAGTAGCTGGGTATTAAGGCGGGCGTTATGGAGACAACTAAGGTATACGTATCGGGAACCGAGTTAGACCGGGGTCTATTACGGTAATACTACGGGGGGAGTATTAAGCCTATTTAAGGGACTTTTAACCAAACTTCAATTCAATTATTTCGCAAGTGAATACCTATGATATAGTTAACTGTAGATAATCCTTGGCCCACCTCCCCCCGTCCATCCACATTCGTTCTTAGTTGCTGCTGCCAACTCTTATCCCATCTTCTTCCTCTCCCCCCTTTTTCAATAGACGTCCATTATTCTCATCCAACGGTTTCAGTGGAAGTGGCAGGGACAAAAAAAATGGCGGACCAACCAGAGAAAACTGCTGCCACGCTGCTGCAGCCAAAGACACCATCACGTTGGACCCTGAGGACCCTGAAGTAGGTAGGTGACGACTGTGATTGCCGCAAATGGATTTTTGACATGTTCTGCTTTGTGCATAGGGTAGCGGCGAGGAATATTACCAAGATGCCGACTCTACTGTTGGATCAAGCGCGTGAGTTCCCCTTCCGCTGCCACCAATACCAACAAATAAAACCACCCACTTAATAACACACGATTCTCTCGACAGCGAAGGCTCGACAGCGAAGGCTCGACAGCGAAGGCTCGACAGCGAAGGCTCGACAGCTTCCCTGACGGCTAGTATCCTCGAGTACAGAACAATCCAGGGATAAACAAAGGACATGCTCTTCCTCGCTGGCCCTTTGCTCGCCGAGTAGAGAGTCCTCGATGTCGGTACAGCCCCCAAGGGTATTCGAGGCCGTTCTTAATATAGGTAAAGCTGAGGAGTTAAGAAGTCTATTCTTTATGATAGATAGTGATTGGATCCTAACCTAGATTACCTAGATAATTAGAGGAGGCATCATGAAATGGGTGCCATGATGGGAACCCACAGAAAAAAAGATGGAATCCTTCCCGCCCCTCCATTCACTTACCTCAAGGTACCTTGGGCACACAGCATCTACTACCACCATCTCACAGTGGCACTCTCAATTCATCATCATCATGCCTTTTCTGCATTTCCCCCTCCTCTCACCTTGTCTCGTATCCTCAGAAACCTGCGTCTTGGTCTATCCTCCTGCATTCACATGGGGCTCTGGTCCTTCTTCTATGACGTCACCGGAGCCTCTTATTCTCTTGTCTCACTTTACCCCTGTCTCTGGAGCTTGACAGCGCACTTCCTGCACGCTTAGGCCTTCCTCCTTTCTTTTTTTCTCCCTCCTCCCGTGCCTACATCGACGTCATCGACATGGGCCACAGGATTTTTGCGGCGGCGCCCCCCCGTCTTCTCCGACATTTTGGAGCCAGCCCTGTCGATGTTGCCAACATAACTGCTTTTCTTTTTCCTTCCCGTCACACGGGCAGTTCACAATCTCATCAACCGTATCCGTACTGATGGACATCCATAGTCTGTTTTATTTAATCTTGCTCCCAAAAATCATCATGATGTGGACGAGTTTCACCATGGCTATGCTAGTTAACCTTGCACTTACACGCGGGCCCATGTCATGTGTGAATGAATCATCCCCAAACGTATACTAGCATCAAATCTTCAATGCCCATCCGCTCCAATCCTTAAAAAGCAATCTAAATGCTGCCCCGACATGCTGGATCATGGCCCGTCTCCCTGGCCTCAAAAACGTGCTTGCCCTGTCGATCCTAAACCTCATCCCGTCCACCCCCATCTCCATTCTCGGAGCTCCGGGCATCGTTGCCCTCCCCTAACCCAGTAAACCACGGCCGGCTGCCAGGGCCACCAGGCCGACCCCCTCGGATTCTAGACCGTTTGATCGACATACCTAGATTGCTGGTATGTATGTATGTACATATGTGCGGATGGATACGTTAGGCATGGCTCAGCAGCGAAACGTACCGTTGCCCCGTGCATCCCGAGATCCTTTCCCTCCCACCAAGGGGAGAAGTGAGTGGCCAAGAGATTGGGTCCTACCGGCTGATCGGTAACGGGCAATCTCTGCCCGCGGCATGGACAGATACGGCCGGCCTTGGATCTAGAAGGTGTGCGTCTCTAGCCAGCCCCCCCCTACTAGACCTTAGCCTCTCTCGCCACATGACTATTCAACTCCACAAAGTGCTCCTGTTAATATTACATTGGAATTTCTTCTGCACTCTCGTGCTTCCATGCTTGTTGGGCAGTTCGGACGAGCTTGGCAGGGAATGCTGCTGGGCTCCCAAGCTCATCCATCTGGGTCTTCCGCATTCTAGCAACGGGACGAGTCAAGACGCAAATAAAGAGATCGGGGTTTCTCTCAAACTAACCAAGTAGTCAAAGGGAGGAAGGGTGGTTGTGCCCCAGAAGGCTCCTCGATTTATCCACGACAACCTGCATTATTGGACGTAAGAGATAGAAGGGTTCTTTGAAGAAAATCCAGGCCCTAAACTTCGCTTCATTAAGCTGAAAAATAGGCAGAGAATGGGTTAAACAAAGGATTAAGTTTGATGCGTCGGTACTTCTATGCGCAGCTATCCCGCCAAGACATAGTGTTGAACAGCCAGGCGGATATCTGAAGCAAGTACATATTGGTAACTCAACATTGAAAGCCATCCATCTTCTTAAGTGATCTCTCGATATGGCTCAGTTTGGAGCATGTGTTCGGCAAACGTTGGGGGACAGGGCCGGTTTATCCAAGCAGCAAAGATGCATTCATTCGTCTAGAATATGTCATACTCATTTCATTGCCAAAGAAAAGGCCTATCCATAATGCACACGTCTTACCCATCGTGCCACACAAACGTCGTCATTCTGTCCAATCCCCTCTCTTCCACCTGCTATATCCAACTCTTGCCGCGTTGCGAGTCTATCGTCGCCTCCTGCTCTACCTCTATTAAGATCATGATCTAGTCCTGGATAACAAGAGGCTCCACGTTCCAGATACCTTCTGCATACTCATCGATACAGCGGTCGCTGCTGAAGAAGCCCATGCGGGCAACGGAAATGATAGACTTCTTGATCCACTCTTCCTGGTTCCTATAGGCCTCGTCCACGAGTTCGTGCGTCTCAATGTAGCTGTGGAAGTCATCCGACACCAGGTAGTAATCGCCATGGTCTCGGACGGCCGCAATCAAGGCACTGAAATCATGGGGTGAGCCGAATGTGCTCTTCTCGATCTCCGCAAACACCTTCTCCAGGTCAGGGTCGATGGTGTGTGAGCCATACTGGTGAGCATGCCGCAGGTCCTCGACATCCTCAGCGAGATTGCCAAACAAGAAGATGTTGTTTTCGCCAATCTCACGGGTGATTTCAATCTGGTCCCGGGTCAGCAGGCTGCGTGTCAATTTTACGTGGTCGTGCAGCACTCACGTTGGCACCGTCGCAGGTACCGATGATGAGTCCACCGTTGAGGACAAACTTCATATTGCTGGTACCAGAGGCCCTGAGGTGATTGTCAGCCGGGGGTTGCCAGAGGTCCAGGGCTCATAGTAACTTACTCCGTACCAGCGGTAGAAATATGCTCACTCAGATCCGAAGCAGGAGTGATGATCTCGGCCTTGCTGACATTGTAGTCAGGCAGGAAGATGACCTTCAGGAGGTCACCAACGTCCTCGTCATTGTTCACAACGGATCCCACAGCGTTGACCAGATGAATGATCTGCTTCGCCATCCAGTAGCCGGGAGCCGCCTTGCCTCCAAAGATGGAGACACGGGGCACCTGCTTTTTTCTCTCCTCGGGAGACAAGGCCTTGAGCGTGAGGTATCGGTGGATGACACCAAAGATGTTGAGCTGCTGGCGCTTGTACTCGTGAATTCGCTTGACTTGAACGTCGAACAACGAGGATGGGTTCACGGTGACGCCCGTGGCAGACTTGATAAGCTTGGCAAGGCGGACCTTGTTGGCATACTTTATCTCAGACCACTCCTTTCGGAATTCCTTGTCCTCGGCATACTGCTCGAGCTTGTTCAGGACAGTCAAATCCTTGAGGTAGCCATCGCCGCCACACTTGGAGGCGATGAGCTCCGAGAGACGAGGATTGGCTTGGTGCAGCCAGCGGCGGGGGGTGATGCCGTTGGTGACGTTGGTGAACTTGTCGGGGCCGTAGATTTTAACAAAATCCTTGAAGATGGTGGTCTTGATGAGATCAGAGTGTAGCTCGGCGACGCCGTTGACCTTGTGAGATCCAACAATGGCCAGGAATGCCATCCGAACCATCTTAGGCTGGGATTCTTCGATGATGGATACCCGGCTGAGCATGTCTCGGTCATCAGGGAAGGCCTTCTCGACCTTCTGAAGGAAAAAGAGGTTGATGTCGTAAATAATCTGCAGGTGCCTTGGCAGAAGGTGCTGGAGCAAGCCAACAGGCCACTTCTCCAAAGCTTCGGGCAGGACAGTGTGGTTGGTGTAGCCGAACTAAAGAATTGTCAGATGGTGAGGGAGGTGTAGAGGTGGCCGAGCATGAACTTACTGTGTTGACCACAATCTCCCACGCAAGATCCCATTCAAGGTGTTCGACATCAATGAGGATTCGTTGCAATTCAACAATGGCCAGTGTAGGGTGAGTGTCATTGAGCTGGATGGCAACTTGGTCGGAGAACTCTCTCCAAGGGCGCTTGGACTTCTTGAAGCGGCGGACAATATCGTAGAGGGAGGCAGCAACCCAGAAGTACTGCTGCTTCAGGCGGAGTTCCTTTCCGCGCTCCAGGTTATCATTGGGATACAGCACAGCACTGATGGTTTCGGCACGCTGCTGGTCCGCGACGGAGCTTTCGTAGTCGCCATTGTTGAACTTTTGGAAGTCAAACTCTCCACCAGACGCCTTGCTAGACCAGAGTCTCAGGTTGTTGGTGGTGGGCGTGTCGTATCCAGGGATGGGGACGTCGTAGGCAACGGCCTGAACAATTTCGCCGCCCTCCCAGACAGGAATGGACTTTCCGTCCTTATCAGTTGTCTTTCTAACGTGTCCGAAGAATTGGATCTGAGTTCTAGGTTAGCTATTGCCCGTGTATACCTCGTCTGGCTCTTTGTGCGCGTGCTTACATCAACGGTCACGTCGTGTCGGGGAAACTCCCAGGGGTTAAAGTCGAGCCAGTAATCAGGGACTTCGACCTGGTATCCGTCGATGATTTCCTGCTTGAAAATACCATATCGATATCGAAGACCGTAGCCCCAAGCGGGATAGTTGAGAGAGGCAAGGCTGTCGAGGAAACAGGCGGCGAGTCGGCCGAGACCACCGTTACCCAGTGCAGCATCGTTCTCCTGACTAATGATATCCTCGATCCGGAAACCTAGCTCAGCAAGACCGGCTTTCTCATTGTATTAGCGTGAGTTATCCGGTTGGGGAGGTGTTGGTTTACCTTTGGCGGTGTCCTTTTGTCCCACATTGAGCATGGCATTGTCCAAAGCGCGGCCCATCAGAAACTCGAGACTGAAGTAGTAAACTCGCTTGGAGTCGCGGTAGGTCTGACGCTGCTGTGTCCTGTTCCAGTCAAGGATCAGGCGGTCACGGAAGGCCAGGCTGGTGGCAGAGTAGGCAGCATGCTCATCGCAGTTGAACATGGAGCGGGCAAGGGTCGTCTCAACATGGCGGACAACTTCCTGCTCGAAGCCGTCCTTGCCGGTGAAGCAGCGGGATTGGTTGCGCTTCCATGCTTCGCGCTGGGGCTCGGGGATAGAAGCTGTTCAACAGGTGTGAGCAGAAGCACTCGAGCTCAAAACGAGAGCAGGCGAAGTATGAGCTATGTGGTATTGCCCGAACTGAGCGGATGGGGCGATTGAAGCCTCCCAATTGCTCTCAGCCTTGAAGGGAATTGGACTTACCCTCAACGCTGCTAATCTCACCAGGACCAAATCCGGTCGCAGTTCTGGTGTGCTTAGGACGGGAAATGCCTGCGGGGCCGACAGCACCCTGGATGTCGACGATCGGGGCACCCATGGAGGGTCGCCTCTCACGAGTGGGCAATCGCTGCTGCTCCGACGCCATTTCTGCTTGTCTCTATTCGACACGCTTGTTAGTCAAAAAACACACAAGTGGCGAGACGCAGAGGGAGGAATTGAGGAGGAGAGGAGGGACAAAAACTTTGTGGCATCGGGACAAGCCCGCGCGGGCGTTAAGTAATCGCCATTGAGCGGTCCCTTGTCCCTTGGAAGGCGAGAATCAGATCAGATCACCTACCTCAAGGTTGTTTACTGATACCACACTGAACGAGTACGTCAGATAAGGCGACTGGCTGGGCGAGACGAGACGACCAGCTTGGAGTGGGGGAGCGGGGTCCGAGGTGCAAGGTCAAGACGCAGTAGCTCGTTGCGTGCCCTGCTTTGTATATGATGGGTTGGTGGCGAAGGTCGATAACCCAAGATAGTTGTGGAGGAGTTCAGAGGACAAGGTACAATGCGTCGTGAAGAAGCAGAATAGAAGTAGAGAAATTTCCAATCCTCTCGTCAACCCGTCCCGTGGAAGCTAATATGGACGGAGAGGCTGAGACGGGACGGCTGGTTGAGGAGCTCGTTTGTTTCTTAGCGGTCGCCTACGCTTGAACGAACTGCACCTGGAAGCTGGGCGGATCTGGCAAAGAGCTTGGTGGGAGCAGTCAGCAGGGAAGCTTGGTGGAGTCGGCGAAGGAAACCGCGAAAGAGCACGGATAGACAGGGGGGGTCAAGAGATGATGAGAACGAAAACGAGATGGAGGGCGAGCAACGATGAGATCAATCGACGGGATAATGATGTTAGAGAGCAAGTAGATTTTGAAAAAAAAAAAAAAACAGAGTTGAAAGAGGAGGAGGAGGGGAGGAGAAGAGAGAGAGAGAGAAGCAGGACCTAAGTATGCGGGAGGCGGGAGGAGCTTCTCCTCCATCATGACAACCTCCGTTAAGCCAAGCAACAAGCAGCTGCTTCAACGTTAAGTTCCTAGCTTCCCCTCTTCTCCGTCTTGCATACCATACCGTGCTCAGTTTGCAGTGATTCTCAGTCGTGCTCTAGCCTCTTGTCAAATTCCCCCCCTGTTGCCCGCTAATATCCTGCTGCTATGCATCTGGATCCGGCCTTCCCTGACAACCAGCACGCATGCTTCCGGTCGGTGCCTTGAGCAACCATCATCATCAACCCTTTTGCGCGTCCCCGCAACAACGCCTCTGTAACATGACGACATTGTCGACGCACTCCTCTTTATCACCACCAAGGTTGACAACCAATCCACCATCACAAGCTCGGACGTGCAGTACCGCACCGTAGAATACTACTATGAATTGGGGCCATTCATCAACCTGGCACCCGTTGACCTCTGCTACGGCGGCTCTCGTAACAGCCTGCAAGTGCGGTCCCCTTCCTTGGATCTTGATTGTCTCTACGGATACCTGCCCCGGGCAATAGCATGGCGCATCACGGCTATCATGGCTGGTCTGTACAACCACCATCGCCTCCATCCCTCCCCGCACTCATGCCATCCCATCCATGAACCCCTGCCACCTTATTAGACTGCTAACCCAGACCGTCCTGGAGCTTCACGATTGGACCCGTTAGAGTCCCCCCCCTACCCCCCTCCACCCAGCTTGAAGGGGAGGGGCCATTTCTGGCAAATCTCGACCCTGTTCTCTGTTCCACGATGCATACTGGCTTCTCTGAGCTGGTGTACATGCTCTGGTAGGAGGATGGAGCATGGAGGACCGGTGTGGTAGTCTCATGGGGAGGTGCACCGCTGCACATGAACGCCTCTCGACCCGACCCTAGGCCAGGTTAAATACATGTCCCTGATGAAACCGTCAACCAGAGCGAACCGTCCCAAGGGCGGCTCGTTAAATGGGCAACGCCCAAGACTACGTGCCAATAACGAATAACGAATAACGACCTTCCACGAGTCTCCTTCTCGGCCATTCAGCCCCGAGAAGGACCGAGGCCATGGGGACTACAATCATGGAAGATAGGTACGGACGGATACAGTCCTGCTCTTTGTACGGCAACCGACGCACCAAACTTGCAAATCTGAGACCCCTTGCTGTTAGGTCTCACAAACACCCGGCGCCCTCGGCAGCTGCTGCACGCCTCACAAAGATCGACCTTGTCGATTTGCAGCATGGTCTGACGCAGAGGCGTTGAGGGCTGCCAAACAAAGGCTCCATTGCATGCATGCAAGCTGCCGCCGCGCCTCTAGGTTTGATCCCGTTCTCTCATTGTTGACCGGATTCCTCGCTACCCACCTACCGAGGTACCTAACTAGTCTACCTACCTATTCATTTGTCACCTTTCTTTTGGCAGGGGCCTACAGTACGGGGCCCTCTATTGTACAGCCCCTCGGAGCCAATCCGCCTCTGAGCTGTCAGCCTTTCATCACATGGGCTCTGCTGAACCTTCAGGCCATCACACAGAGTTGTCTTCTCAAATCAACGCCGCTTCACATCTGGTTCGCAGCCGAGGGGCCCAAGCTCCCAACCTGCCAAGCCACATATCCCCTCCTCCTTGCCCCTCAAGCCCCTCCCAGGCAAGTGCAGCAGCCTCTTGAGGCCATCCAAGCGTTCCATGGCTTTGCGCTCGGTTGGTTTACTTGAACTCGTCTTTCGAGATAGGTTGCTGTTCCTGACCGAAGGTCCGTTCACAAACTGCTTTGACCCGGCCTTCGAATAGCCTACTTCCAGGTTCCCATCTTAAAATTGAAGCGTTGAAAATCGGCTCAACTTTGAACTGCGTCAGTTCAAGCTCTCTCCGAATCCGAATACCCCCTCTCGACTTGTTGACGTTGAGCCTGGGCTCAAGATAGCAGAGCAGACCCCAATAGTCAATTCGTCTGGTTCGGACCGAGAGCTATGTGCTTTGGAAAATGAATCAATACATTAGCATGCCAACCCCAGAGTGCTTCCCTGGACGCGTACTGTCCCACTCCGTAAAACACCACTCGCCCTGGAAACCATGCGCCAGATCCCTCAGTCTGAAAACTCGGTAGTAACCACAGGAATGTGACCAGGGTGACCAACGCCTCCGCTTCTCCTACTGCCTTTCCGAGGCGACATAACCAGAGCCCCTCCACTGCAGCTACGCAGCTGCGATTCAAGCACATTTCGTGACCACCAATCCATCTCGTTTCGAAGCCCCATGTCCGAGTACACAAAGTCCAGAGCCCGAGGTCTTGAGCCCCCTCCCACAAGGTCTATTGGCCGCTCAAAAAGAAAAGAAAAAACCTCAAATCAGCACAAGGGCAGGGGCAAGATATATAAGTCAAAAAGAAATAGTTTCATCGTGTCGAGCGTGGCTCTTTTCTGGAAGCCTTCATCGGGATCTGCCCAGTGGCAGTCGTTGGCATCTCGTCGAGTCGCGCAAT
Organism: Fusarium albidum; assembly: GCA_013618265.1. Taxonomy (NCBI): domain Eukaryota; kingdom Fungi; phylum Ascomycota; class Sordariomycetes; order Hypocreales; family Nectriaceae; genus Fusarium; species Fusarium albidum. The sequence continues at coordinate 16,552 of JABFEP010000813.1, forward strand.
CGTCGTAGAGGTCGCCATTATAGATAAAAAAGCCCGTGCATGAGAGTGAGCGATCGAAGGAGTACGTGCAAAGAAACGCCGCGTCGGAACGAAATAAAACAAGGATCGTGTAAAATCGAGGTCGTCCTCCCTCCCATGCCCCCAAACTCCAGATGATGCTCTCGACGCCAGCCCACAGTTCCGTGTCCTAACGTCATGGTTGAAATCAAAATGCCCAGCGCTTCACGATCAAAGAATCCCCGAATCCTTAAGTGCGTTATTCAAGATCGTCTCTTTGACTGCTGCGAAAACAAGCCGGATGTTTGATGTGTCTGTCGCTTGCGTCAAGCTGCGCCGGCTGTTAGAACTTGTCTTGATACCCAAGCTTATCCAGTGCCACTTACTGAGGGTATAGATTTAGATGTGCCCGATTGACCTGGTTGAAGCGCCAAAGGAGGTACTTGGCAGCCTTGTTGACATCGTTGCCGCCAGAATAATCCGGAAAGTAGTTTCCCAAAGGCGACCTGCTTAGCTTCTGCTTGAAGATATCTACCTTGTTGAGGAACAAGATGATGCTCGTCCGCATGAACCACCGCGAATTGACCACCGAGTCGAAGAGCAACAAACTCTCCATCATCCGGTTCTGTCGCTCGTGTTAGATTGGACAGCCCTGGGTAATAGGAAACCGTAGCAGCTCACCTGGCTGCTTTCTTCAAGCAACACCTGGTCGTACTCGCTCAATGCCACGCAGAAAATGATTGACGTCACGTTCTCAAAGCAATGAATCCACTTCTTTCTCTCACTTCGTTGACCACCCACATCAAACATGCTAAATTGGGATCAGTATACCGAAAACCTCGGGTATTCGGGTATGGCGCAGAGCTTACTGAATGCTGAGCTGACCCATTTGGAACCTCGTCTCGTAGATACCCGTTGTCTTCGTTCGCGCGCGGAGCACATCCATCTCGTTGGGTAGGTAGTCGGAGGCCACTATTCGCATCGCCTCTTGGAAGAAACTAGACAGCACCAAATCAGAACTCGGCCGTGCATAGTGACCACGGCGCCACCTACTATTCTGCGGAATCCATGAGATAAAACTCTGTCTGGTGCTCCATGAGAAGGTCCTTGGCTGGATCATCCCATAATGACTGAACAGCAATTCCAACTTTCGGGTCAATCTGCGCTTGAGGACCCGACTCGGGCTGATACTCCATCAGGAATTCGGCATGCGCCTTGTTCTCCTCGTTTCGGGGCTCGATCTCGAACTGTTGCATGGCCATGATGACGGCCTTGGCACATTCGACTAGGTTTTTGAAGACAGTTGGCCGATAGTTGAAAAGCTCATCTTCCGAGTAACCCTTAAGGTGGATGATCTTCATCTGCTTGACAATAGTCGACTTGCCACTTTCTCCCGAACCTGCAATGTGTCAATCACGGCAATCCCAAAACAGGTCACTGCCAAAGGCGGGCTACAGTCGCTCTTACCCAGCAGCAGAATCTTGCATTCCTTGCGTAGTCGCTTCGAATCCTCCTCCAGGATCTTGTCGATGGCCTGACTCTTTTTCTTCTGCTCCGCCTCCTCATTATTTGAGCTCATACATGCACCCATATTGCGAGACTGAAGAGGCCTAATTCTGGCCTCGTCAAGGGGGTAGAATTATTGAAACGGTATCGGGTCCAATTCGGGTGCTCGCGATAACGACTTTCAGAAACGCATGACGGTCGCGGTAGTTCGCAGGCAAGCAAGTAGTGGCAAGGGAATGTCGAGTTCCCCGAGATGCAGATGGCCGTGGCGCTTCTCTCCAAGGCCAATACTCGTAATTCGAGTCGAAGTTGTCGAAATCGACGATGGTCGACAGCACGGTGCAACGATCAGTCGGGGAGGTAGACGACTTGAGGGCAATCGGGTGCGGTAGTGGTGGACGGGGAGGTCGGATGGTGTCGGGCAATGGAGCGCGAGCGCCAGAGTTGAAGCTTCCGCGGGGAGGGTCTTCGGAGGGGTGGCAGAGGAGCGGCGAGCGATATCGAACAAAGTCGAGCGATGTTGGAAGAGAAGTGCCAGCGCGACGTTGAGGCTGGAAGGGGAAGGTTTGGCGGTGGGCAGGCGAGAAGAGAAGATGGATGGATAGACCTTGTCGCCGGAGATGGATGGCCACAGCCCGCTATAGTACCGGTGCTGGGGAGCTCGTCGAGGCAGGCTGGCAGGGCGAACGGGCGAGACTAAAAGGTACAAAGGCACCAGGGCACCTCGACGCCGACGAGACAAAGTCGGCGGAGCGCTGCACCAATTGGCGTGGGAGAGCTAGAAGTGGAGAACGAGCGAGAACAGGGGGGTGCAGTACGACGAACGAGTGAGCGGGTGAATGAGGAGTCTTTGAAGGGGAGCTTTTTCGGGGAGGCTTGGGG